>LOJH01015446.1:0-12635 GCA_001685095.1 Ellobius talpinus | reverse complement strand
AGGAGGAGGAGGAAGAGGAGGAGGAGGAAGAGGAAGAGGAAGAAGAAGAAGATTTGTTTGTTTTGAGACAGAGTCTCCCCTTGGTCTGCATAGACTAGGCTGGCTGTTCAGCAAGGCCCAGGAACGCCCTTGTCTCTGCCTCTCTACCACAGATTTTACACATGGATTCCACCACCCTGCTTTTTATGGAGGTCCCTATGCCTATAAGGCAGGCATTTGCGGGCTGAGCCACCCTCCCGGCTCTATTACTCATGAGAAAAGAAGAAAAAGCCATCAGATATTTTAGGGGAGTAGAGACCGAGCTCTAGAAACACATTTCCGCCACATGGGGAACACCTGTTAGAGCCCAGCTCATGGCGTGAGAAATGTCTCAGATCTGTGGAAGGATGATAAGGATCACACAGATTTAAGGGCGCATGAGAAGATCTGAAAAGTCATGGAATCAAACAAACTCAGTTTAGGAGGCCCACAGTCAAGTCGTCTCCGGAAGTGATGCATCCAGACATCCGCATTGGAGATGAGCCCTGATCTTTACACCACTTTGCTTCCAGGTCGTGGAACTTTCATTTACAAATTGATATTTCTGATGCCTTCTGAATAATATTGCTAAGCAATACATCAAGTTGAGCTGCATTGAAATCCCAATCTTGCCTCTCCATTGCTGTTTGACCTCAAATAATGTACTGGAACACCCCGATTCTCCATCTCCTCATCTCTAATGTGGTGACAATAATAAGTGTCTTGTGAGGACTATCTTAGAAATAAAACCAGGTCTGTCCACTCTGTTTACCACGACGATGCTCTGATGCCACCATTCCCCCAGCTTCGTGTTGAAAACAAGCTACTCCCATGCCTACCCCACTTCCTCTCCATAGCTGATGTCTTCCAGTCACAGACAAAAACTCAAGCACCAACCAGACTGCTTCAAAGAATCTAATTACTGAGGAGGGCGTGTTCCAGTTTGATTTGCCTGTTCCAGCAATTGGAATAAAAATGAGAGGAAGGGACATATCTTAAATTAGTGTCTTGGTTTTAACCTACTATGGCCATTGTTCACTGTTGATAGCTAGAACATAGGTGTCATATATGTGCACATGAGTGTGTTGTATGATGAAAAGAAGATACGAGCAAAAGAGCGCATCTTGTAGGCACCTATACAGACCTGTAAAGAGAATATTTAGTAACCGCTTAGTTTAGATGTCTTGTATCAAGTAGAATCTTTGGTCAGATGCAGTTTCTTTAATGAATTATTCTGCAAAATAGCATGCATAAGAACAGTAAGGCACAGAAAGTAGGAGTGTTATAGAAACATGCATTCAAGAAGAAGTTTCCAGGTCTCTCAGGACAGTAAAAATAAAAGTGAACATTGGGAAGACTGAAATCATTTTCTTTCTATATGTTTTGTTCTATGTTTATTTCTGACCCTGACAAGAGCAAAGATGCTTTAAAAATATAACTTTTTTTTTGTAAGAGCAGGGCACTGGGCTAGCAAGACAGGGAAACTGGATAGAGCAACAAGCAAGCAGTTCTTTAGGAAATCTGATATCTCAAGGTCAAAACTCCAAGTCCAAGACAGCACCAAAAAGCCCAAACTATAATTGAAATGGTTGACTTTTTAAACATTATGCATTTTTACTCAATTTAAAAAAATCACAGCTTATTCTAAATCTTCAAAGTAGTAGAAAAAAGCAGTTAGTCCTTAGTTATGTTGTAATAGCTGTTCTCTGATAAATCTTATATAAAAGTTAGTAGTGATAAAGTCATGACCAAAATGTGTTTCAGTATCACCATTATCAATGGGGAGATAGTTAATAAACCAGCTATCATTTTTATTTTCTTTATCCCTATAATTCATTTTGCAAATAAGACATTTAGCCTGGGAGATCAAATGAAGTCCTGAGTGGATGTGTATTGTTGCCATGGGCCCCGCCATTTCAAAAACCAAACTCTTAGACCTCATGATGGGCAAAGCCTTCTCGGGTTAGGGTTAGAGCAACAGCAAGGCCAATGCCGACGGTGTGTGCAGAAAATTTCCACCGTAGCATTCTCCCGTGGCTGTTTACAGCCTGCAGACTGCTCCCCTACCGAAACGGCGACTACTGAGATTAGCTAAACCCATCTCCTTGTTCATCTGCACACCATAAACTCTGCCTCCTTATCTGTGCGCAATAACGCTGTGTGCGATAACCCCGCCCCCGTGGAAACTCTATACAGCAAGCATGCTGAGCGAACCAGGTCCTGCGGTTTCTCCATCAGAGGGCCCAGACCGCCTGAACTCAGTTTCTCTGTGTCCTGAGTTTGTCCTTCACGCCGCGTTAGGTCAGTCCCTGAAGCAGTGTAGTACAAGGCAACCTAGGCTCAGAAAGAAGGCTCGCTGAGCAGCGTGAAAACCTGAATTCTGATCCCAGCACCCACATAAGTGACTGTCTCACCAAACAAGGTGGGGGGCACCCACCGCTACCACTGACCTCTGGCCTCCAAACCCACCCGAATATGTACACACCCTAAACAAACGAAACCAAAACAAGCCATCTGGTGCATATTAGCAAATAATGAATTCCTGGAAAGAGGATGAAGAAACAGCGCAATCAAAAGCAGTCACTGGCAGCTGTTTGTCTCAAAGTTCAACATCTCACAGGAGCTAAACAGTCTCCATAGACCTGTGTTTAGAATTTTAAGATGACAGTTGTTGTATGTATTTGTTGGCGCAGGAAGGTGCATGCGTGTCACCGCGGACAGGCGCAGGTTAAAGGAGGGTTTGCAGGAGTCGGGTCTCCTCCTGTCACGTGGGCCTTAGGAACAACAACAAAAAAAACACTACACACATCCTTACCTGACGATCCCAGAAATTCTCATTCTTAACAGCGGAAGATAGCACAGTGTCTTAGATGAGCTTCGTTTTCTGAGCTTCTGGTCCCTGTTCCAGGTGCGACTCCAGCTGAATCCCCACGTCTTTCCTCCAGTGTTGCCATGACTCTTGGGGCGTGGCCGTACGGCACTCCCCATGCACTTGCGGTTCTAGATCTAATCCACAGATATCTGTAGATCATTCGTTGATAGATTGAGATATCAGAGTGGCCTGGGAGGAGGGGTGTAGTTTATGTAAAATACTGATTTTTTTTTAATTTCGCACGCCTTTAATTCCCCTGACCTCCATGAAATGTTAAACCGTTGCTACCCTGCAGAGAAGTCAGCCACGTCAGCAAGGACTCTGCAGTCTCCTCTCGCCCTTACAGGGTTGAATGGGACTCAGTAAGCAGTCTGCTGTTTCTCTCTCTAGAGCTTTCTATCTCCAGGCTTACCTCTCAATCCCAAAGATGGAGTAAGGACCGGGTGCCCCCTAAAATGAATTGGGAATATGGCCGCCACTCCAGAAAGTTCTAGCCTCACTTCCCAGATCTCAGGAAACTCACCTTGAAAATCTGTTTCAGCTGCAATCAGTAGGTAGGAAGGACATACTGCTAAGAAAGCCCATCATCTCTAGGTGAGAAACTCGGGGTTTCAGCTGTGCTATTGAGTAAATTTCCTAAGGGGAGTAAACAAGCCCTAAACAATGTGCACTCTGAGCCAGCGGTTACACAATGCAGCCCACAGCAGAGGTGATTGGGCTCCTGCTTTTCCCAGGTTGGCTTTGTCCCACAGTGTTCTCTGACCTTGAGTTTAGTGCTGGCACTATTTACGTGAGCTAATTGCCTGCCACCAGATAGCGTTTCCTCTGCTGGTTATCTCCAAGGCAAAGAGCAGCACTGTTGGAAGTTCCCATTTAAGGCCTTAAGTGGGGCATGAGTCCAGCCAACTAACACGGAGACAACGGAGTCACTGTGTGTCTTACTCTTGGCCCTGTGCTCGAAGCAGTGTCAGAGAGCCAATCTGGAGATCCCGCCCTTTGCAGAAAGATCAGCTGTCTGGATGATTTAATTGGGTTTTCCCCTGATACTCCTATATGCAACCCATTGTTAACGCTATTAAGTAGCATCCTGTGGAAATTTCTGGAAACGCTATAGCAATGGTTCGAAATCTAAACACCGGGAGCTCAGCCTGTCCTGATGATGTCAGTTTCTGTTTTAGTTTAAATATGTTTAGTGGAAAGCCAAGTCAAGCCGGACTTCTTGTTTACAATGGGGCAGTATTGAGTGTGGGCCGGAGGACAATACATTTACAGTAGACTTACCACCGGGAGGTTGGTTATGTCAAAGTTTCACATTGCAGCTTGTTAACTGGATGTTTCTGACAGGGCCAGACATGACATGCTCCTCCACCCTGAGGGGATCAGCAGGCCAGGAGCCGTCTTTTAGGGAGCCTGACCACACAGCTCTTCACTGTATTCCGAGGGATCTCACAATCCCTGGCTTTGTTAATCTGCCTTGACATAATTAGCGGTACTTGGAATTTCCGTCCTAGGCATCCATGAGAAAGTGAGTGCAGGAGCTATCTATGGCTTTTAGGAGTGGATTAGAGTTTTATGTAAATTGTTCTACATCACAAAACAACCAACCAACCTACTTTACTGGTTCTAGGCTTTTCCTAAAGGAAGAGCTGAAGAAACAGCAGCTTGTTTGGAAGGGGCAGCCAAGGCACTTGTCCAAGCAAGGGGCTTTGCCACATGAATCCACCATCTTTATTTAGATGACTTGGAAGATAGACATTCTCTGTGGTGGGTGCTTGGAAGAGACAGGAAGCCTGAGCCATCTTTAGAGACACCATCCTCTGTAAAAATTTGACAGTCCTGAGCACATAAGACATAGAGATTTAAAAAAAAATCCTAAATTAACTGAAAACCTAGCCCAGGCTTGCCCTAAGTATGTGTTATACCAGAAGCCCTGTTCAGGCGTGCAGTTTCAATAATGCCGCGAGTAATCCCTCAGTCATTTGGCATGGTTAGTCTTATTTCTTCTTTCTTTCCTCCTCCGCTCTCCTTGGTGTACAGGATTCCAGTACATTGCCTTTAGCCATGCAGCAAGTTGGTCGGATCCAGCTCGCCACTCTAACATCTGTAATACTGTAAGGGCCAAACACTACGTGATCACAAGGGAGGAACAACCGAGGAAAAATACCCATCTGGTTCAACTGTGGAAGGAACTTAGAGGTAAATAAAAACGAACCCGTCTCCAGGGTCACACTAGAGAATCGTTGTCCATGGGAAAACAGCGCCCCCTGGTGCGTAGCCAGAGTTCTCGTCTTCTCAGCGCGCCTAGGGAGAGGGACTTTTTACAGCTTGGCCAACATCAAGGATACGGCAGAGTAGTCATAAAAACCGGGCTTTTCTCTTACATATTCTTCTTTCCCTGTGTGTGAGACCACGCCCCATCGATGATCTTACATGAAACCCAGACTTCGTAGTCCCGACAAGATCAGTAAAGGACATAATCTATGCCAGCGGGCCATGGACGCTCAGATTCCATGCCCTCTGATACTTTCAGGGAAATAAGACATGCTATTGAGGTCTCTTAGCTTCTGGGAGCGATTTTGGATTATTTTCACGCACTGTGGAGCTACCTTTTGGAAATATCCGATTTGACTTCTCTTGGTTTCAGACTACATAGCTATTATTGACCATTTCTACACAAAGGAGACGGAACACTGTTATGAAGACGGACGCTTAAAAGAAATCCCACAATAGCTCAGAATTGACTATAACAGAGGGTTATTTTTTTAGGGGTAGACACACAGATCGCAATCCTCTGCTGGAACGGGGAACAGCAACCGAATCCTGCAGCCGGAAAAGAGGCCGGACGCAGGCTTTACATCGGCATAAATAGTATAAGAGGCCACACCCAAGTGGGCGGGTAACTTAAAGGCTTCTGGCAATAGGAATTCCTACAGCACTGTTCTCTACTTTCTAATGGTGGATTTGCCACAGTTTGGATGTTAGTTCCTCTGGTAACTTCTGTGTGTGGCAAGAAATTCCAAGTTGCCATGCTCTCGCATCTCTTGGGGGAACTGTCTGGTACAGTCCTTGCTCTCTGCGTGACAAAGACGGAAGCCTAGGAGAATCTGTAATCGCTGCCACCATCATGTAAGTATGTGTTGGGTTGCCTCATTCTTCACGAAAAGACCAAGCTGATTAGAGCAGAGGGTTTCAATTCCCTTCTTCCCAAACGCTTAAGGGTCAGTCGTCTTTCTAAAAAGGACAATGCTTGGCTTAGTTCTCTTGTCTTCCTTCCCATCTTCTCACCTCTTAGAAGATCTCCAGTAGGTACCAGAGAGGTGTGCAAGCGATTATGGCTGCGTCAGCAGGGCAAGAGAAATTAGCATCTGCAACAGACGTGTGGTATTTGACTAGCGTTGTGTAGGCCTGCACTGTATCAGTATGGCGTGGGTTACATACATGTTTAAATTTACATTAACAAAACATAATTCAGGCAGCTTTCCTTAGAAGCCCAGACTACAGCTGCCTGTGGGGAAATGCCCCACGGGCCCCACCTTTGGCTGTCCTGCCAGGCCTTTCAATTTCCTGTTACTGATCTCACCAAATGATCAGGTCACAGGGGCTAGTGCCGAACTTTGAGAGGGAGTCTACCAAAAAAACCCAGAAGCCCTTTCGGCTCCATCCTGCTTCACTGCCTTTGTTCCCTGCACCAGCAAGACTCAAGTTCCCACGTGACCTCCTCACCTTCTCTTCCACGAAGGCCCAGAACAGAAATGTTCATGGTCCGTGTGCCTCTCACCATGGCAATAGCCCGGAAGAATCCAGCCAATTAAAGAAGCAATCACTTGGGATTGCTTCTGGAGTTTCTTTCAGGACCTCATATGTCTTATGAGGAACCTTACCAATAGAAAAGCCTCTTTATCCAATAGATGTAGGTCCTGAGTAGTAGGGCTCCTGTCTCGAGAACTGGAATAGTTTACAAATCAGTCCCACTGGCCCCTCAGCAAGTCATTCTTGCTTAAGGGACGTATTGAATACCTTTCCTCAGAACCCCAGCACCAGCTAAATGTGTTTATGTGCTCCCATAACATCCTGGCTTCAGTTCATTTCCTCACTGTGCTGATCAGTTCCCATTTGATGGATTTTATTTGCGACAAAGTCTTAAGTAGCCCAAGTTGGCCCCAAAGCGCTATGTAGCTGAGGATACTCTTGAACTTTTGATCTCGTTACCCCCCCACATCCCCCTTGCAAGAGCTGTGATTTTAAGCATGCACCATTACACCATATCTGGCTAAGGATTCCAGTTTCGGGCCTGCATCAGGGCCATCCTTAAGAAGGCTGAACCTAGCGCTTCCCCCACCCTCGCCCAAAGAGAGTTCAGCTTACAGACCATGAGCTGGGTCCTGACTGCACCCAGGAGCTCCCGAACACAAATCTGTTTTTCTCTTTGCTGACAGTAAATGTCTCCTGCATTTTCTCACTGCAGATTTTTTCAGAAATTATTCTGAGCTGCTGGGCATTTATTCTTGTTTGTTTTTTTTCAACATAATGTTTTTATTGATTCTTTGAGATTTTCACTTCATATACCTGATCACACTCATTTCCCAGTCCTTCCATGTCCGCCCCCACTTGTGATCTCTCCAACACACGCACACTCACTCACACACGCACACTCACACATGGCACACACATGCACGCACACACATGCATGCACACATGCACATACACTCACTCACATACACACACACACACACATCCAGTTTGTGTATCTATGTACTCACTGGAGCTTGGCAAAACTCTCAGAGGCCTGCTCCTTACATGAAACTGAGTCCTTCCCCTTCTTCATCGCTGCCGGAAGCCAACAGCTGTAGAGAGTGACTCTTGGCATCCTTAACACACGTTTTAAGAGTTCTCTTTGATGGCTTCCTGTTCAGGCTGCTACTTTGGGGGGAAGGGCAGGGGGCGAATTAGGGGTCGTCACAGAAGCCTTCCTTGCCTCTTTTTAACAGATGTGTGTTTGCAGTCATTGATATAACTGCAAAAGTGGTTCCTTGCTCTTGGTTGTTGTTTATTGAGACAGGATCTCTGTATAGTTCTGTCTGTCCTACAGCTCACTATGTAGACCAGGTTGGCCTTGAACTCAGAACTCTGCCTGCCTCTGTTCACAAGTGCTTTCCAAATACTAGGATCAAAGGTGTGCACCGCCATGTCTGGAACATCTATTTATTTTAGTGTGTTACTGTGAGTTTTTTTTCTTTGTCTCCTCCCCACCTCCTCTCTTTCTTTTTTTGTTTAATTTGAGACAGGGTTTCTTTGTGTAGCTCTGGCTGTTCTGGAACTCTCTCCATAGACCAAGCTGTCCTCAAACTGAGAGATATGCCCGCCTCTGCCTTTTTATCATGTAGGTTCTGGGGATTAAACTCAGGCCAACAAGCTTGGATGAAAGGACCTTAACCTGCTGAACTATCTCACCAGTTCCTTACGGGTATTTAAAAAGTAATAATATAATTTTAAGCCTATAATACCTTAGGTAAATGGATAAATCATTAGAGAGATATAGCCTATTGAAATTCGCTTGAGAGAGAAAAAACAGATAGCTTCAATAGTGACAGCCAAGTAAAGTTTAGTTCAGAAGTGCACAAATAGTTTTAGCATTTAGCATTAAACCAGTTTAATTCATTATAGAAACAAACTAAGAAAACAAATGCTTGTTTTAGGTATTTCTGTTCCTGTGATAAAACCATGACCAAGGCAACATATAAAAGAAAGCATTTAATATGGCTTATGGTTTCAAAGGGGTAGAGTCCATGTGGGTTGACAGGAGGAACTGTTGAAAGCTCACATCTCGATCCACAGCCATGAGGTAGCAAGACAGTAGGAATCACAATCCTCTGAAACCTCAAGACGTGGTGACACATCTCCCTCTACAAGGGTTCACCCCCTAGTCCTCCCAAACAGTTTCACCAGCTTGAGGCCAAGCATTCAAATATATGGGGGCCATTCTCTCTTAAATATTTTGATTTTTATTTATGTGCATTGGTTTACTTATTTTTATTATGTGCATTTGCCTGCATGCATATCTGTATGAGGGTGTTGGGAACCCTGGAACTGGAGTTACAGACAGTTATAAGCTGCCCTGTGGGTTCTAGATCCTCTGGAACAGCCAGTGCTTGAAACTGCTGAGTCATCTCCCCAGCCCCCATGGGGCCACTCTCATGCAAACCACCACATTCCTATCAATAAATGCAAAACTTCCCTGCTTAACAATCTTCCATATTAATTCTTGATAAAAATCCTCAAAAATATTTATAGAATTAACTTTGCTGTTCTACTTGAGTATTTATCAAAACCCACAGTAAACATTGTAGTTACTAGTCAAAGATAGGGTACTTTCCCCCCAAATGGGGAACAGTTCAAGGTATATCCTTCTACCAAACCTATCAACATTATTTGAGAAATCCTACCTACTGCAATATGGCAAGAAAAATTAATAAAAGAAACATGGATTAGAAAGGAGTAAATAAAATACTCTGTATTAATAGAAAAGACAATTGTGCCTGCAGACATTTCCAACAAATTAAAAAGGAAACTCCTGGAATGTGAGGCTCTAACCATATCCCAGAATATAATCCCAATGCACAAAAGTTAATTGCAACAAACAACTAGAATTTAGAATTTTCATGTGTCATTTTCACTTAGAACAAGAAAGGTAATTAGATATGTCTACATGAATCTGTGCAGGATTCTACACTGATGAAAGAAGGCCTAAATATATTCAAGGACATACCATGTATATAGATGCATACATGTGTGTGCCTATGTGTGGGTGCATGTGCGCATTTGTGCTTATGGGCTTGAGGGTCAGAAGGCAACCTTGGGTAGCATTGCTTGGGTACAGCCCATCTTTTATTTGACACAGCGTCTGTCATTGGCCTGATCTTTGCTACACTGGTCAGACGTGCTGGCCAACAAACCTCCCAGGATCCTCTGACTCCACCTCCTGTCTCCCAAAGCACACGTTTTAAAATCTTCTCTTTCATTTTCTTCAATTCTAGCACAGCAGAAACTGTGGTCACTGGGGAGGAATTTACAATGGAGACACAGGTCGATGGGAATCCTTAGTCATTGATCATTTATTGATCATTCAGCTCTCCCGCTAGAAACTTTCTGACGGCCCTATCTTTTATTGATGTCTCAGGCCACATATGACTTTTCTCTTTTCTCTATTGTTCCTTTGTAACATTTTCAGGAAGTCCTGTAACTGTCCTTTCTTTCTCCCACTGTCTCAAGCTAGTTAATCAAGATATTTGTGTGTTTGTGTGTGTGTGTGTACACGAGGCATGTGTATTCTGTATGTGTGACTGGAGACTCACAAATGTCACCCGATACATATGTGGCCCATGCATATGGAAGGTCAGAGGACAATCTCATGTGGTGGTCTTTCCTCCTTTACCTTGTTTGAGCCAGGGTCTTTTTGCTGCCCTCTGATGTGTACACCAGACTAGCTGGCCTGTAAGCTTCCATGAATTCTCTTGCCCTCCACCTTTCTTTCTCCACAAGACCCCCGGGATTCCAGATGTGCATCCATATGCCCAGCGTTTTATGTGCGCTCTGGGGATTCTGTTTCAGGTTGCGACATTTGCACAGCCGATGATCTAACCAATGAGCCATGTTCTCAATGCCCTAGGTATATTCTTAAATAAAGTTTGCTAAAACATTTCAGAGGATAAAGGAACTTTGACTCAGTTTGAAATATTATGTAATGATCCTAATGACTTTGTATAGCTATCTGTAAGCATAAAAAAATGTATGAAATTCTTATAATTTTTTGTGATAATAGCAGTCTTGTGAGAATGAAGAACCTGGATAGGGCAGGTCACTAGAAAAGCTTCCCCAAAGAGGACCAGCTATGGTAATGCAGCTCCCCACCAGCCCTTCCCTCTGACTACTGGACAGTTAGTGAACACTATAATGACTCTCTGTCCCCCCAGCCAGCTCCCAAATAACAACACAGAGACTTATTGTTAATTATGAAAGCTTGTTCTTTAGTTAGACTCGTCTCAACTAAGCTCTTATAACTTGAATTAACCAGTTTATATCCATCTACCTTCTGTCACCTGGCGTTACCTCTCTTCCGTCTTGCATCTCCTGTCTCTTCTCTTTGTCCTGCTGATGTCTCATTGACGTAATCCAAGCACCTGGATTCCTCTTCCTTTTCCTCTCTCTCCCTGTAAATCACACTCTCTCTCCTGCCTAGCTGTTGGCCATTCAGCTCTTTATTAAACCTATCAGAAGGCACCTTAGGCAGAGGCTCATCTTCACAGTGTACACAAATACTCCGCAAAGGAACACCTGGCTGGTTTCCAGGCACAGAGGTTTTTTGTTTGCTTGTTCTGTTTTTTGTTTTGTTTGTTCTGTTTTTTTNTGTCAACTGACTTACAAGCTGGTATCATCTGGGAGAAGGGAACCGCAATAGAGAAAACACCCCCCAACAGACCAGCCGGTAGTAAAATCTGAGGCACAATTTCTTGATTGATTGATGTGAGGAGGCCCCACCCACTGTGGGTGGTGCCATGCCTGGGCAGGTGGTCCTGAGCTGTAGAAGAAAGCAGGCTGAGAAAGCCATGGAAAGCAAGCCTGGAAGTTGCATTCCTCCACGGTTTCTTCTTCATTTCCTGCCTCCAGGTTATCTTGAGTTCCTGCTCTGAGTTCCTTTCGTGACGGGCTGTGTGACGTTAGTGTGAGCTGAAATAAACCCTTTCTTCTCCCTGTTGCTTTTAGTCATGGTCTTCCATCGCTGTAGTAGAAACCCTGACTAGAAAGGGTAGATCCTGTCTCTAACTAATAGACTGTTGTGTTTTGAGCACTGGCCACAATAGCGTAGTGTTATAAGGATTAGGTTAGCCATACAGATGAAGATCTTAGCACACCATGTGTGATGGAGCGCCAGCCACATAAGCGCTATTGTTTGACAGAGTATGATTTGTATATTGCAATGCTTGAACCTGACAGTAGAGGGAGCACAGTCATTAGGAAAGAGACGAGACCCCTTCCATCAGCGTTCTCAACCTGTGGGTTGTGACCTCATTGGAAAGGGGTCGAACAACCTTTTCATAGGGATCACCTAAGACGGTTGTAAAACACAGATATTTACATTACGATTCATAATGTAGAAAATTATAGGTACAAAGTAGCAATGAAAAATAATTTTATGATCGGGGGTCACCACAACATGAGGAACTGTATTAAAGGTTCGCCGCATTAGGAAGGTTGAGAACCACTGTCTTAGATATTAAGCCCCTCTCTTTTTTCTAGGCAGAGTTTCTCTGTGTTTGCCTTGGTTGTCCTGGAACTCTCTGTAGACCAGGCTGACCTCGAATTCTCAGAGATCTGCCTCCGAATTGCTGGGATTAAAGGTGTGTGCCACCACCGCCCAGCTGCTATTAAGCCCTTTTTGGAAGACTTTGTCCCAGTTCTGATGAAGGCAGAGTGACCTGAAGACAGATGATCTGGGAAGCCCCACATCAGACTGTCTGGTCCCAGTGATATTCACAGTACCCTTCACCTGGTACTGGCACGCACTTCTGGGGAATGGGATCTGTTTTTAAGCATGCATATATTCTGTTTGTCCATCATCCTTGTCCAACTCAAGAAACATAACAGAGGAAACTTGGAGAAGGGAGATAAGGGCTACCACAAGATGAAAACCAGTAACTGTTTATATTATTTATACAAGAAAGAAGAGATGGAGTTGACTTAATTCTCT
>LOJH01015445.1:12239-23441 GCA_001685095.1 Ellobius talpinus | reverse complement strand
CTGAAAAGCAGCCTTCAACAGAAACCCGACCCTAGGCTTCACAGTCTTTGGGACAGATGTTAGAGACTGTAGCACTGGCACTGAGGAACAGCAAACTCAATAATTACTTATTTTTAAAAAGTTGAATATTAAGGAGTGGTGCTATTAAGCTACTAGTCTTTGGTACAGATGTTAGAGATTGTAGCACTGGCTCTGAGGCACAGCAAACTCAACTACTCAATTTTTAAAAAGTGAAATCTGAAGGAGTGGTGCTATTAAGCTACTTTACTAAAATTAGTGTTTTTCCATTTGAAGACACAGCCTTTCTCATTTAAGTATTTTTTAAACTATGGAGATTTAAATCAATCTTTGCTAGTTAATGTATATTAAAAGTAAAAAAATAAGTTTGAGAATAAGCAAGGGAAGTACATTGGTTAGAGGAAAGAGGAGTGAGTTGTAAGTGCAACCAGATATCAGATATTATACTGTCCACTCTGTCATGGTACTTTTTTCTTCCTTCCTTCCCTCCCTCTCTCTCTTTCTTTCTTTCTTTCTTTCTTCTTTCTGTGGTGAAAGTCTGTTGAGGAGTGGTCAGCTGGGCCAAATACTGTAGAGAAGTGAAGTAAGGTAAAAGCCAGGCATAACTGACAACGTTAGCCGTTCATTAATCTTTTTCATTGGCTCCTAGTTGTAGAACAGCTAAAAGAAGGAAAAGATGGCTTCTCCAACACAGTGAGAGGCAACCTCTATCAAGCAACCCGACACAATCATGAAAGGTGCACCCAGCTAAAAATCTCGAGTAAAGCCAATCCCTGGAAATGAACCAACTAATGAACCAAAGACAAGAATCTATATGGGGAAGAAAAAAAGTAACTTCTATACAATAAAAACCAATACTAAAACAGGTAATTATGAAAAAGCATCACTTATGAGGCATCAGAAACAAGTCACATAAATGGTTACAAACTAAATATTTAAGATCTGCCTAGCAGTGGTTATAAACAGATAATGAGTAAGTTAGAAAAATCAAGCTAAAATAAATGTTTATGGATATTACTAGCAGAAAAGAATGAGAGAAAATGAAAGAGCGGCAGTTTTGATAAGAACAATTTCCACTAGGTGTAGTAGTAGTGTGTGCCTTTAATCTCAGGACTTAGGAGGCAGAGGCAGGCAGATCGCTTTGATCTATAAAGTTAGTTCATGATCAAGCAGGACTATGTAGGAAGATCATATGTCAAAAGATAAAACTGGTTTTTTGTTGCTGCTGTTAGTTTTCTTACAAATAAAGACAAACTAGCCTCTCTGGCTTGAAAGAGTCCTCAGAGCACAAAAGAAAGTCACTTTGATGCTTGGTAAAAGCTTATGGATAAACAACCTAAACAAATACACAGCTAACTACAAACACGACACTAAGTTCTCAGCAACAGTAGATACCAGAAAGTCATGTATTAATTTCTTCAAAAGCTAAAGAGAAAGGACACTGAGGTTATTTTATATACAACTAAATAATAAAAAAGAATCATTAAATAAAAGTAAAAAGAGTAAAGCAAATTGGAAAATCCAGTATGGTGAGTATGAAAATTAATATCTAGTCTAATGTGTTTAGCAAAGAGTTAAATCTTTTGGGAGGAGGGAAGTGTAAATAATTGAATGGAACAATAAAAATTAAAAAAAAGAGTTAAATCTTAATAGTAACATAAGAGATAGGGGAGACAGAAAGGAGAAATGTGTACTTATAAATAAACAATTTATACAGGAAAGTGACCGTCACAGGATTCTCCTCATATTTGCTGTTACTTAATAAAACTATAGAACTGGATCTCTAAAATCCCCTTTACTCTTCTACAATTGTTAAACCATGGCTTAAGAGTGGCTACTAGTACTCCTCTCCAAGGGTTTTTCTTTTCTTTTCTTTTTGTTGTGTGTGTGTGTGTGATCTTCAAAAACAACTCTTAAACCCAATTTTTAATTTTGTTCAATTTATCTGGTCCCACCCAATTCCCTTCCACACGCAGTTTTAAATTTTAGTGCTGCCAATATTACTCTGAGCAGTGCTTGGGCCCCACATGTGGCATCTGCACTGAAGCAGCCACCCTCTTTGTATGTGCAGATAAAAGCATAACTTGTGTACCTAGGCTCCTTTCCATCTCTTTACGCCAGTCAGCTGTCTGCCAAATGGACAGTACATTTAAATGCCCTCCCAAAAGAGCATTCAGGAAAATAGGCAATGAGCTAGGCCAAATAAACAGTACAACATCATGCTGTCAAAAGTGTTTCTCCCTTAGTCACCACAAAGGCAAACCTTTGAAACAAAGACGTGATTTCAGACCTTCCTATGAAAAGCCTCCAGTATGCCAGATTCTAAGAGAACCATAAAGAAATCTTGACATATTTCAAGTCACCATTTAAGCATTTTCTAAAATAGTTTTTTGTTTTGAAATTAATATGCAAGGTAAGAAAGACAGCTTCAAACACTGTAAACAGCCTCTATCAACCATAAAACTGAATTGTAGTAGACTATTTTCAACAACTCAGCATTTTAGCATTTTGACAGTTAATACATTTGCTTTAAAATGACAAGTGGTTTTAGTTATTACTACTTTGAAAATTGTTTGGAACACTAAATGTTTTTATATAATTAATTTTCATTCACAATTTTCTTTACGTTGTTTTTTAGGAATGAACATCCAGTTTAATAAAATAGAACAATTCATTTCGAAGTTATCAGGTAATACCACATTACCGAGCTATGTTATATAAGACTATGATTAGAATAGTATGTCTAAACATACCAGCTATTTAAGGTAAAGAAAAAACAAAAGAATGTATCAAGTTAGGTATGGTCACAAGCTATTTCAAAAACATCACAGCCAAGTGATGGTTCTGTCTTAGGTATGTATCTCAGATGCACATTTTAAGTCTGTAAACTACTAAAATGAGTCTTTTCAGTCCATCTCAGAGGCTGTATTAGACTTTCTCTGAAATGACAATGAGTCAAGGCTTTATAGACTGCTTTATAGTTCTTATTTTTATAGTTTAGAAAATAGCAAAATAGAACTCAGCTAGAATTCAAATACAATTTAAATTTAATGATTAAACTGTACCAACAAAAAAAATAGTAATTACTTACTTTGGAGGCCCATGGCTGAAGACAATTGGCGTAACAGCGAACAAGAAAGGCCATTTCCGTGGCTGGAGGGGGTAGTAGTTTCTCTTTTAAACCAGAGCCACACTGATGAGTATGTTGACAAAATTCTGCTAAGTTTCTTTTTACAATCCATACACCATTGTTGTTATATAAAGCAGCTCCTCCAACCCTCTTTACAAACAAAACTCAGTAGCTTTCAGAAGCAGAGATTATTGTTCTAAGGATAAGAATCTTCCTTAAATATCAGTTGACAAGCAAGTAACATCAAATAAAGATGTTTAGATTTCTGGCTAAGCACACATAGTTACATGCATCCTTAAGCACCTTACACAGACACACTGGCAGCACAGAAGCTAATACTGTATCTATCAGTCAAAGCAAATAGGCAATATGCATGAAATCTGTGTTCTTGGAATCCGTGAAACCTGTCTTCTCTGTAATGTGGATGTTTTTTCTTCAACTTATTTCATTCTGAAGAAGCACCAGAGTCTTCTGTATTAGAGGCAAAGCAAATCAGCAAATCCTGAAGATTACAGTCTCATTTTTAGATATCCTTAAATGCTAGAGGTTAAAACAAAACAAAAACAAACAAAACCCCAGCACACATACAAAACATCAACCCAACCACAGAGCAAATGGAGGCAAAGAAAAATGCTGTAACAGGTTTGTCCTGTAGACTGAGAATATCCAGAATTCAAGCAATCTTCTCTTCTCCCAAGCACTTTCACAGCTCTGCAATACGGCGTCTGGTTCCAAGGCATCAGTAAAGAAGCACTGGTGATCCAAGTCTGCTCTTTCTGGATAACATGTATATACAATGCACAAAAACCACTACATCTTTTGTGAAAGCAAGAGTCTGTTAGTATCTTAATTCCTACTGTCCTTGCCTGTTTCACAGCAGCTCCCCAAGGAGAAGCTCCTATTGATTCTATGCCCTGCAGTAAGATGAAATATCTAATAAGGAAAGAGAGTGGGAGGAGAATAGAGCTAAAAGGATGACATCACCTGTGCAGAAAGCCTTCACAAACCGCATTAGATCAATTGGCTACTGTATCTGCAGATGTAGCCCAAGAGCAATTTACTGAACAAGCACGCACACATGTGTGCGCGCATGCACACACACACACACACACACACACACACACACACGACCTTCTGTGAGACATGCTGGCATGCTAAATTCTGTAAGAAAAAAACCTGGCTAATATACCCTTCTCTTTTATAGTTTAAAAATTCATTAAAAATTTTGTACATTAATAGCCAGTTGTATTTGAGAAGCCTCTTTCCTAATATTATTTAAATTTAACACAGAATTGTTCTCCCAAGGGAAAATAAAATAATTTGCTGTAGTAAGATAATACTGAATTCCAAATACATGGGCAGTCTGGTTCAGAGATGTCACATCAAAGTGATTTTAACACCATAAATTCATGGGTTTCTGCATAAAACTTGTTATTTATTGAACAAATGTTCTGAAGGTTTAACCTTCAAGCCGACACTAAATTAGCATTTAAAATAAAACAGACACTAAGATTTATACGTAAACAGATTTAAATAAAAGCAATCCTTCTGCAAGCTGGGAAAAACCAGAGAGGCACAACGTGTACCAAATTTCTCTGATGAAGAATAATCTATACTATATGGTACTTCATTGTAGCTCAATGTGCAATTCCTAGAAAGAGACAGCCAGCAAAACACAAAATGAATCAGAAAAGGAAACAGTTAAACCTGCTTCTGATAAGAGTGCGGACTAAAAGGAAGCTATCATAAGTTTTTCTTTAAAGCTTAAAACATTTTGCCACACCCTCCCCAATAAGAAAAGCACACAACCCTGAGAACCCACCCTTTCCTTTATGCTTCCACTACAGGGCGCCTACTGCACATACACCCACCCAGATCATCTCCTAATGGTGCTTCCCAATGGCTAGAATCCATTTCCAAAGTTCAGTAATGTATACCTCCAGGCAGCAAAACTGTGAGACTAGCAGTCAATGATAAAAGTAATACAACTATCTTTCTTTATATACATTATGCATGTGCGCGCACGCGCGCGCGCGCACACACACACACACACACACACACAGTTCCTCAATTCCCTCAGGTGAAGTTTCTGACTTTCAAAACGACACTATGCTCCCAATCTGAAATATACTGCCCCTTATACAACTAGAATTTAACATAGAGATGCTATTACTTTGAGTATACTGCCATGTTTGCAAAATATGATTGCTTAAAAGCTCATGAATTATGTTTTCTTCAAAAACCCAAACCTTTCTCACAAAATTTACAATCAAATGTAAAATTTGTTCCAACAAATTCAAATAAGTACTAGTTTCCTGAAGGTAAGCCATTTAATATATTTGGACAGATTGATTTTCAAGAACTAAAGTTATTTTTCCAATTTAATGAATATAAACTATAAGTTGAAATTAAAAAACTTTTAAGTACAAATGAAAAACATTTACTTTCTAAATAGAAAAATGGATAAATAAATTTTTTGCTAGAGACATTTTCTAAAGAAATATTACTAAACAAAAATAACAGGACCCAAGAAATATTTTAATTATAATGCCAGATTATATATTTATGTATGTGGTGTTAGGATAAATGACAGGCAATCAAAATCAAAATCTGCAGTGGCTCCTTGTTCCTTTTATAAATTGTGCTGATACCTTTGACACAATGGAGGGCCTCAAGCTGGGCAAGGAGACAGTCATCTTTTAGCTGCTGCTCCGGGAGTGAAATACAATCCACTAACGCCATATGTCAGACCTACTGGATATGCATCAACCCCAATAAAGGATCAAGATATTTTTTTCTCTCCTCCCTCCCCAGTTTAGCTGGCTTATAAGTAGAGATGACATCATCTTGTTGTACCAATTATCTCACAGTATTTGCTATTCCAGAAACCAGTATGGTGAACCTATCATGCAGAATCTCATGGGGGTGACAATACCAAAAGAAATCCACAGTCCAAACTACACTCAGCATGCAAACTCTACAAGCAGTGTCATGATACTCCCCCTCTACTGTCCCTTCAACATACAATGACAAACCCTTTAATTACTGATAGAAACAAGGTCAGTAATTTGTTAAAAACCCAAATAAATGATTATGTGAATCAATTGTTTTTTGTGATCATCAAGTTTAAAAATTATCATGATTGCACCTAATTATCAAGTGAGGTCAGTGTAACAAAGGATGGAGTTGTGATTGATACAGTTTAGAATCATCACTACAGGCTAAGCACTGAAGAACACACTTCCCTTGCATATGAAATGCCAGTATGTTAAGTTATATAGACAAAATTTTTAGCTTTAAAAGGAGAATTTGACTACTGTGAGATCAAAAAAACTTTCAATAATTACAAAAGTTTTAAAAATAAATATGTGAATGACTTAGTTACTAAAATATGCTATACAAAATATAAATTTTGTATACTAAAACAAAATATAAACTAGAATATTAAAATTATGCTACATAGAAAACAAAAGATAAGGCTCTAATAGTTAATGCTATAAACATGCTTCCTCTTTATTTCAACTACTGATGACACTAAAACAAAACAGAAAACAGCTAATCATAAACAAAGGAAAGCTAACACACCTATAAGGCAGTATAAAAAACGAAACCAGATTTTCACTAATTTCAGGCATGCAATCCACCCCCCAATCTGCACAGTGAAATGGTACATGCTCTATTTAGAGATGCTAAATGCAAAAAGAGAAGAACAAAAGTAAAACTGTCATTTACAAAATAACAGTCATTTATCCATTTTATGTAAGCATTTGGTGAAACATAAACTGTTAAACATACTGATTTTCAGAATAAATCCTACTGAAGCAGTTCAATACTGAAAAATAAATCAGTGATTCACACCAGCTTCTGTAAGGTGACCACATGCTGTCCCACCCTCTTTCCTTCCCATGTCTTAGAGGAATGAATCTGTAGTTATCAAACATGGTTAACTCTAATTATATTGCCCCTTAGTAATTTCTGCCTTCAAGCTGCTTGTCCTATCTACTCCTCATCATTCCTAAGGAAGCGAGTACCAAAGGAAGTCAGAGTATCAAAGCTTTCCTTCTGCTTTTTTATAAGAAGCAGTATTCTTCAGCACACTGATGTGTTCACTGATTGCCTGCATGCCTGCTATCAAAAATCTTTGTCAAAACCACGAGAAGTCCATATGCACTATGAAATATGATATATCCTTAGGGAGTGATTGAGGAAGAAAGAGCAAGAAGGGAGAGGAAAGCTGTTATCAACGAAGGTGATGTAAGCTTCTATAATTAGAATCAGCGAAACTGAAGGAACAATAAAAGGCACCACCATGCTTCTACTTTGCCTACCCAAGGTAACTGTAACCAGGCATTTTTTATATACAGAGGAAGGAACACATTTTGCACACTGAAGTCAGCCAAGTATATATTATTAGGAGCATAGTTTAACGACAGTATTTCTTTTAAAAAACAAAAATCTAGTAATTTAAAAATCCATAAACAAAAGAAAATAAAATCTCATTTTTAAAAATTAAACTGCTAAGAATACTTTATCTGAACCTAATCACACTATTACCTCTAATGTAAATATGTCATTTTATAATACTGTGAAAATTGAATATAGAGCATAGTTTTGAGTGAACAGAGAACAGATCAATCTAAAAAGCAGTAATAATCAATGATAATTTGTCTGCCATCTAAGGAGTTGTTATACTTGTCTACCTGGAATGTTGTCACAAATTATCCTTAGACTGCTGAAATGCAATAATACTTGAGTTAGTTTAGACAATTATCCAAAGAGTTTTCTTTAGCAATTGCTGTGCAAACAGTCACAAGTATGATACTCTTTCTCATTCTGGGTCCCTGGGCACATCCACACGAGTTAGCGTTATCCTTAGAGAAGCAGGAACTGCCCCAGAAGACACAGTATGCCTGGCTGTCTTCCTTTCTACACTACTAAAGTTCATATTCATTGAATTAAAACAAAAAACAAAATATGACTACTGAGGAGTTATCAATATTTATACAGAAAGTAATTTTCATTCTTTTAACTCAGCAAGGAAATAACCAGTCATTTACAAATTTATACATAAAAGCTGTTTGTCAACAGAAGAAAAACTAGAAGAGGCAAACATGTAGCACAGTATGAATGCTTAAATGATATTTTGGAAATGTTTTAATTGACAAAAAGGCAGGATATATAAGTAGTTAGCATCACCTAAATAAAGGTCTGTGCAAATAAACATTCCTTTGAAAGTTACTGCCAGTACTATTTCCAGCTCTGAGGACCATGCCTTAATTTCTTTAATATTCTTCTATATGTTACATTTCTATAAAAAGCATATATTTTACCAAAACTTTAACAACTCTTTAAAACTCTAATATTTCTCTCACTTTTCATGTCAATTGTATCAATCCAGCACATTTTATCTGTGGACTCACAGCCATGCAGTTAGGTATAAGCACTTCCTATCAAGAACTTTGTTACTTTCTAGGACAGTGAACCAGATTTTACTAGGAGATATAGACAGTAGATAAGAGAAGAGAAGTAGGGCAGGATAAAAAGAGGAAATCTAGAACACTTCAGCACATAGANTGATCCTGCTCCACAGGATGAAGGGAGAGAGAGAGAGAGAGAGAGAGAGAGAGATCTGTGAAACTTTTTAAGGTAGAAGGCACCAGAAAAATTACAACCCTTGTACACAGCATTCTGAGTTGTAAGTAGGGTGAAAGAGGAGCTGCAGAGTTTGCAGTCTCAGATTCCCTGGAACTGGAGCTATGGACACTTGTGAACCACCACGTGGGTGCTGGGAGCTCGTCTAGAAGAGCAGCTCGAGCTCTTCACCACTGAACTATCTCTCCAATCCATAAGTCTGCTCTCCCCTTCCATCATGGGGATATAGCTGATTCAGGCTGAGCCATATCACCAACCTCAAGTTCAAGTAAATCCTACTTGGAGGTTGAAAACATCTTAAGAAATTAATCTACCTGTGAAATGGAGAAAGGCAAAGAAGAGTTTGTACTGTTTTGCTAACACACCTCAAACTGCAAAAATCCATGGTGATATTTAGGTTAAGATGAGAAGGCATACACTTGAAGCAGGAAGACAAGCACTCAAATGAAGGCAATGTGGTTGGTACACAGAAGCAACAGGCCTAAATCAAGATTTCTGCAAAGAATCCTCTGAAATAAGTGGCACTAAGCCATTCACTGCAAACAAGAGATGGCTATGAACATTAAGATTCAGTTTGAATCAAAAAAAACCCCCAAAAATGAATGGAAAGGCTATGTCTGCAAATAAAGAAGCTGCTGCCATACTGTATTTGGCAGGAGTAGTGGGCTCGCTGTGCACACTAATGTCAAGTTAACTTATACTTATTTTCATCTGTTAGCATATTTAACTTCATTTATTTTAATGCATTTAGGAAAGCATTTGCAATAGAGTGTTTTACAGACTACCAGACACTATGCAAAGTCCTTTAATAAACCTATAAGTTATCAATCCAAACATACCAATAACCCCAGAATTATAACACTACCAACAAACCCCACAAATCAAAAAACATCCAGACCAAAATAAAGCTCACAATAAAGCTAAGCATACTTATCTAAGTACAGATGTTGTTACTGAGACAAGCAAATCACTCTGAGGATACAATGAGGCTCTCATTTTTAAGTCAAGTGCAATGTAATATAAAGAGTAAATACACACATTTGATAGGATGTTCTAAAAGCACAGGTGCAGGCCTATCCCAAAAATAAAAAGATATGGAATTGAGTCCTGAAGATTAGTTTTTAGGTAAAAATATCAAAAAATAAAGGGAAATCTAAAGTAAAATGACTAATACAAGAGATTTATATAAAAACATGGCCTTTTTAAGAACCAACAATCTGGCACGGTTAAAACATAGGAGATACATAAAAAGGAAAGAAAAAACTGGAGAGATGAGGACTTGTGCTATTCAATTTGGTAGCTACTAACTAACATGTATCTATTTAGTTACTTGTATTTATTCAAAACACAATATAGTTAAAACTTTAGACACTGAGGTACATTAGTCACACTTTAAGTGCTCATGGACCACATGTGGGTGGCTACTACGAATCTGAGCAGCATCAATGTAAGGCACTTGCACCATAGCAAGTTCTACAGGACAGACAGGTCTAGACTATGCATGTCCTCATATGTTGGATCACTGCAACTTCTCTGACAGATTGTGGTAAACCACAAAAAAGAATTAAGAATTTAAAAGAAGGTCACTGTTAGAACTCCATCTAGAATTTACAAAAGGAAAGTTAATAGGCCAGTTGGTGGCAGGGGGTGGGAGAATGTGGAGAATAGGGCTAGCAGTAGGGGAGCAAGCTCAGAACAGTTTTAAAATCAAATACAGTAATGACTAAGTACATACGTCTTCATAAGAGATTATGTAATACTTTTCAGCTTAAAAAATGTTCCCAGTTAAATGAAAACAGTTTGTACAGTGAGCTTGGGTAATGGTGTAATAGTCCTATGAAGAAAATTAAGGTAGGGTGGCACATGGATGAGGCAGGAGCATCATGAGTTCAAAAATAACCCAAGTTACATAACAAGACCTGTCACAACAAAGTGAGTAGTTAGAGCAATGACAGAGAGAAACTGAAAGAGGGACACATTTTAAACAGTTGATGGGAAAAATCTAGAGGTAGCAAGAATTAGGCAACAAGTGTGCGCTTATGTTCCAAGTGAACAGGCAAAGTGTTAGTGCCACTGATTTAGTGGCAAAGCAATCAAAGCACAAAGCATTTAGACGACCTATGCTCTCACAGTTAGCAGAGGGAGAACTGGCTCATCCAGATGTGGGACTCTCTCTATGTGGCTTAATTACAGATTTTATTCATTAAATATTTTTTATAAACATCTTTGTGCTATTTCTAAATACTAAATACATCTTCCTCAAAGGTCCATCGTCTGAGAAGATTTAACAATGTACAAATGGCTGTAAAGTATGAAAACACACTGAATATCCCATGGCAATAGGAATACTTAAAAATCTTAAAACCAAGCTGGGCGGTGGTGCATCTCTGTGAGTTCAAGGT
>LOJH01015445.1:0-12224 GCA_001685095.1 Ellobius talpinus | reverse complement strand
TAGTTCCAGGTTAGGCTCCAAAGCTACAGAGAAACCCTGTCTTGAAAAACCAAACCAAAACAAAAAAAACCCTTAAACCACAGTGTACATAAGTATTAGAATTTCTAAGCAGTGCTAGTAAAAATCTGGCCATATCAAGTGCTGCTAAGGAGGAGGAACAAGTTACTTTTTCCTCTTAGACAATGGGAAAGAATACAACAAAGAATGGAGAGACTGCAGGCACCAGAGAAAAGAGGTTCTTGGTTTTGTTTTAAATGATGTTAAACATAATATTTAATATATGATCTAGTCACCTACTCCTGAGTATTAACTTAAGGAAACTGAAAATAAATGTATCAATAAAGATATATACACAAATGTTCATAACTGCCCCCCAAGTCAAACAATTAAATACCAATAGGTAGAAAATGGAACTAAACTGTGGCCTACTGAAATAATGGAGTATTATTATTCAGCAAAAAAGGTGGAGGAATAATAAATACATAATATGGATAAATCTCATAATTACTAAAACAAGTATAAGATGACAGGCACAAAGGATAATGTAACATATGAAATCAAATAATTTTAGAAAATAAAATTAATTAATACTGAGAGAAAGAAGACTGGTGGCTGCTTATAGACAGTGATTTGGGAAAGGATGGATTACATAGGGAGATAAAGAAGCATTTGGGAGTAATCCTATTCTTGATCATGCTGACTGCTATAAAGGCCTGTGTATGATGTGGAATTCCCCTCTGGATGCTGTGAATATGTTTTATTACTATTGGTTAATAAAGAACTTGTGTTGGGCCTATGCCAGGCGTGAAATCCAAACAGAGATAAGAGAGAAAGTAGGAGGAGTCAAGGAGACACCATGTAGCTTTCAAACCAGAAAGACACCAGCCACCAACCAGAACCTGAAGGGTAGGCCACAGTCTTGTGGCAATACACAGATTAATAGAAATGAGTTAAATGTAAGAGTTAGCTAAAAATGTGCTGGCTGAGCAGTGTTGTAATTAATACAGTTTGCGTGATTTTTCGGGTCAGGGCAGCTGGGAGCGAAAGAACAGCCTCCGCCTACATGTGTATAATATCAAATTGTGTACTTCAAGTATGCATCACGTACGAGTTACAGTTCAATAAAGTTAAAAAGACACAAACTGTTACAAAGACCGAGGTTTTAAAGATACCAATACTAGAGTGAAGTCTGGAGGCACAGACCATAACAAAAGCTGTTTGGGAGGTTGAGACTGCAAGTTTTGACTCTGACCTGGCTACAGACTGAATTCAAGCACAGCCTGGGCAGCTTTTGAGACCCTGTCTCAAATGTAAGATGAAGGCTGAGTATGCAGGGCAGCTGTGAAGTGTGAGGTGTTGAGCTCAACCATTAGCACTGCACTCTTTTGACATTAAAATATTTTCACATTGAGGTTATGACTGCCATTGGAAGCATGAATAACATCAAAATACATTTTTGCATGCATTAAGACATCACAATAAAACTATTTTGTATAGTTAATAAACTCTAAAATATTCTAAATGAATAAGCCATTTTTTCAGTTATTCTGTTTTGTGTGTGAACCCATGCACACGTATGCAAATTAAATCTAGGGCCTTAATGCATGCTAGGCAAGCACTTCACCACTGAGATATATTCCCAGCTCTTTGGTAATTATTCTAAGTATTTAGTTAGAAAAACTTAAAAATCTATGTAAAATCTTTAATACTCACAAAATCATGATGTACATATGGGTTATGCACTAAACATTAAGTGTGATAAAGAAAACAGTGGTAAAGTATTCTGTACAACTTTAAGAATTTTATGCCTTTAGCACTCCATCAAGAAAAAATTGATAATAGGTTTGCGAACTAAAAAAAGAGACTATCAAAATGCAGGTGGGTGAATTTCTGTGAGTTCACGACCAGCCTGGTACACACACGAGTTCCAGGCCAGCCAGAGCTACATAGGAAACAAAGACTAAAAAGCAATTCAGCGATTTTTTTCTATGAATTCCTGACAGTAAGACAAAGGAAATAAAAGACTTTACAGTGGCTATACCAACAGTAAATGCTTTCAGAGAAACTAACACTGCAATTTTCTTTTTTAAAAACTTGCAGTCTCATGAATTTACTCATAAGTTTTCTCAAAGAAGCAACCATGCCAGGCAGTGGTGGTGCACGCCTTTAATCCCAGACTTGGGAGACAGAGGCAAGTGGATCTCTGTGAGCTCAAAGCCAGCCTGGTCTACTGAGCAAGTTCCAGGACACCCAAGGCAACACAGAGAAACCCTGTTTTGAAAACCAAACCAAAAAACAAACAAACAAACAAAAAACCACCCAAACTTAACAATTAAATTCGGTATATTTTTGTATAGGTACATATTGTATGTTGAGCATATTTTCCTTAAGTTCATTCCCTCTAATGGCCCCTTTCTTATCTCCTCCCTACACAATTGCATTTCTATTTTAATCATGTATTATATTCATACATGTGTGAACACACATATACATACAGCTGATTTTATGTGGCTTTATATAAAATCTAAAACACAAATAAGATAAAACACGTATTTGTGACTGGATTAATTTGCTTAGTTAATATGAATTCTCCAGTTGCACCGGTTTTCTGCAGACAATATTACTTTATTCTTGTGTGTGTGTGTGTGTGTGTGTGTGAAATATGTGGTAGTTAGAAAATAACCTCAGATATTGTTCTTAGGTGCTGTCTGCCTGTTTTGAAAATATTTCACAGGCTTGGAACTTGCTGAGTACGGTATAACTGGCTGGCCAGGGAGTCCTGGAGACCAGGATCTGCTTATTTCTATCTCCTCGGTGCTGGGGCTACACGCTTGGACTACCACATTAGCCTTTTAAAATGTGGGTTCTAGGGATGGAACTCAGGTTTCACATTTGCAAGGGAAGCACTTTTACCATGGAGCCATCTGTCTAGCTCTCTCATTCTACTGTGCACACACAGCACACTTCCTCCATTTCTCTGCTGTTAAACACTAAGCTGGTTTGCACCTACTTTTACTAGTGCTGTAATGAGCATGTTGTGCAAGTGCCTCATCTCTGTGATACACTGACAAAGTTTTTCAGCAGCTGGCTCATTTGGCAGATCTACTCTGAGTTTTGAGAAGCTGTCATATTGATTTCTTTCAAGGTTGAACTAGTTCACATTCTCATGAAGAGTGCCAATATAGCATTTTCTAAATTGCCTGAAGTATAACCTTTCTAAGAAATAAATGTATTGATTCAAGATATCACGTATGTAAGCTCTGGTAAAAATCCTTTTCTAACTCAGTATCACTGTTAATCATCTGGCTTGTCTCAGTTATCAGTTAAGTTCTCCTCATGATTTACCAAATTCCTGACAGCACATAGTAGTGAAACTACCTAACACAAGCAGCCATCCAGGCTTCTACATGCCAAAATGCATGTTATCATCTGAGGAAAACCTAAGGACCAATTGCTTGTTCTAGTCTACTCATGAAACCAAAAAAATATAAAGATGACTTTCTTCAGCACACAGGAAGGCTAAAAGCAAATGACTCATGTGTGAACCACAGACCTCAAGAGGAAATACAGATTCTGTGTCTTTTGATATGACACCCAAAACAAACAAAAATCTGGGGAAAAAAACATTAAAATTGAGATAAAATATACAAGCAACCCACATATATGTGGTGCTCATGCAGATACTCTTTAACTCATCATACAAAGAGAACCAAATGGAATAAGGATCCTTTGATTTGGCAGTTCTACATATTGTAATTTTCTAGAGTAATTAACATACTGGAATACATATCCAAATTGATATTTCATAGGAAAGCATTTTAACAAACAAAAAACTAGAAATAAGTTTAATGACCAAGTATTAAAAGTTCAATGAACAAGGGATGACATATTGCTATAATGAGTATTATGCACCAAAGAAGAACAACATTGTGGGCTAGGCTTGGCGGTTTTGTTTTTATAGTTCTAGCTACTAGGAATGCCAAGCTAGGAGAATCTCTTGAGCCCAGAAGTTTGAGACAAGCCTGAGCACCACAGTGAGATATTATATTAAACAAAACAAAATAAAACAAAAAAATCAAATGAATCAAAAGAATGTTAGAAAAAAAGCTTAAAATGTTATTTTTTAAAAGATGTATGTGTGTGTATGTGTGTTTTGTCTGGATGTATGCCTGTGTGCAATGTGTGTGCCTGTGCACTGCATGTGTGCCTGGTGTCAAGGGAGACCAAAAGAGGACAACAGAAACCCTAGAAGAGCAAACAGTGCTTTTAAGCACTCAGCCATCTCTCCATCCCTTAAATATTTAAATTTAAAATTGTAGAACACAAGGACATCCAGCAAAGGAAGGTCTTTAAGATTCTAAACAGATCTGATCAGAAAATATCTTCTTCATGCCATTTTATATTTGTTCAAACAAACAAAAAAGAATTCTACAGACTGTAACAAAAAAAAAGTGCCAGATAACACTAAAGGGCACTTTATTAGGACAACACAGATTTCTTAGCAGAATTTTTACAGCCCAGTCCAGGATGTCATGGCATACTTCAAGTACTGAAAGAGATTAGCTGCCATTTGAGAATATTAGTCTCAGTAGAGCTCTTTTGAAGAAATTAAGGCAAAAGAAGTCATCATAAGACTAGTCTCATAAAAAATACTCAGGGACACCCTCGAGGAGTGCAAGACAGATTACCACCATCAGTGAAACGTAAAGTGTAAAACTCAGAAGAAATAAAACAAGAATGAGAAAGCAATCTAACCTTAAAATATAGTAAACTATATAGATCAACAACAGGAAAAGAATAATCAAAATGATGAAGGGCTGAGCATGTTCAGTATGAGACACCACACTTAGCATATGTTTGGCCCTGGGTTCAAGATCCTCAGTCTCAAATAAACAGTGAGAAGAAAATTAATAAATGATAGGCATATGCCTTTGTCAATAGTAATCTTGCGCATAAATTCTTCAATTAAAAGATACAATTGGTGAAATATATATGTATTTATGTATGTATTGTGGAGAGAGAGATAGAGATAGAGAGGGAGTGAGAGCCAACAAACAGTATGGGACCTTCAGAAATGGCACACACAGAATGAGGTGACAGGCTAGACAGGGCAGCCCATGGAAACAGAACCAAAAGCAGGCAGATACAGAGACACTTGTACCTGAAAACAGACTAAGAATTAGAAATTGATACAACTATATAGAATCAAACAATAGAGATGGAGCCAGCACTAGAGTATTTGAAGGGAAAAAAATAAAATCCCTTAAAACAAGTGAAAACAATTTAACAAAACTTACAGAATATAGCAAAAGCAGTATTAAGAATTTTTTTATCAATAACTACCTACAGCAAAGAATAGAATATCAAATAATGTAATGATGCACCTCAATGACCTATATAAGCAAACCTATACCAAAACCAAAATAAATAAAACAAAAAGAAACAGCAAAGAGTGGAGACAATAACACAATCAAGTGTGGAGGGACATGATTGCAGCTGTGTACTCCAAGCTAGATGATTAGTGAGTTTCTGGGAATTTTCCAGGCTCTACCTCCCATTTTACTATAGGAGCACTAAGATTAACACTAAGACAGAAGCTTATCACTGTCCATGGTTTATAAGGGACATCTAGGGAATTAAATTCAAACAAAGTCATATTTGTTCATTTGTTTGCTTTTCTCCTTCAAATACAAAATCGACAAAACTTTTCTAAAGGGGAGGAGAGCAGAATAGTGAAATTGCCTCAAAAACTAAGTAAAAAGAAGCCAAGGATGTAGCTTAGTGGGGAGAACTTGAATACAATATCAAAAACTCATTAATAAAAGGGAGTAAGGGAGGGAATTAGCAAACCAAGTTTGGTGGTGCACACCTTTAATCCCAGTACTGTGATCTCTGTGAGTCTGAAATCAGGCTGGTAATATACATAGTGAGACTCACAGTAGCAAACACATAATCCCAGCACTGGGAAGGTGGAGACAGAATAATCTCTGAGGTTTACTGACCGGCCAGCCTTGCCTACTTGGTGAGTTTCAAACCAACGAGAGATCCTGTCTTCAAAAAAGACAGTTAAGAGGGCCTGAGGAACAGCATCTGAATTTGTTTTCTGGCCTCCACATGTATACTTGCAAACACATGTGTATACACACGTAACTAAGAAAGCAAACAAAATATATTACAGTAGAACAAAGTATAAACATCCTATAGTCCTCTTTGTAAATTTGGTAAAACCCAATACTGATTTTTGTTAAAAGCCTGGTCAGTTATGGAGAAGGCTCACACACCAACACAATAAAGGCTTCAGGAGATAGATCCATACCAACATTATGCTGAAAGGGGAATGCTGAAAGTACTTCTTCCGTGTCTGACCATGTCCACTTTTACTGCTTATTCATTATAGAGTTTATGGAAGTTTTAGTCAAGGAAACTAAAAGGTAGTAATAAAAGTATTACAAATAGGGAAGAGAGAAAGGGATAACAGATGATCTGATTCTCTACAAAGAAAACCCTAAAAACTCCAGCAAATTATTAGAATTGAAAAATAAATTGGGTAAAATTTTCACAATTTAAATAAGACATCATGCAGGTGATGGAGAGAGAGTTATCTTGGTAAAGTGCTTGCCTTGTAAGCATCAGAGCCTGAGTTTAGTCCCTAGCACTAATGTTAAAAAAAAAACCCAAAATGCCAGAAATAGTGTGGATGCTTATAATGTAGTGGCAGGAGGCAGCAATAGGCCCTGGCCAGTCAGTAAGAGCTTCTTTCACGAAAAAAGAAAAAAAAATAAAGAAAATAAACCAAATACAAGGTGGATGGTGCCAAAGGAATGACACTTGAGGTGGTTCTTTGGGCTCCCTGGGCATGAGCACCTACACACTCATTTAAAAATCAGGAGTTTTAGAAAAATTAGTACAAGGTCTCACAGAATAGTGCTGGCAGGCCAGAAACTTGCTATATAAAGTTGGCCTTGAACTCACAGAAATCTATCTTCTCCTTCCTTTTGAGTAAAAGAATTAAAGGTGTTTGGTACTACATCAGGACTCAGTACTGTGTGTACACACACACACACACACACGAAGTTGCTGAAAAAGATATTACAAAAGCAGTACAATTCGTAAGAGCAAACAGAATGTTTCAACTCCATCCACTTAAAAAAATTACAAAAGCAAACCTAGCAATGAATTTAACAAGGGGAGTCACAGACTTCTAAAATGAAATTTTTTCTATGTTCATATACTGAGAATTAATATTGCTAATGTTTGGGGGCTGGAGGGGTGGCTCACTGGTTGGGTGTACTGTAGTTGTACAGCACCAGAGTGCAGTTCCCAGGACTCACAAGGGTAGCTCATATTCTCTTTCAACCCCGGGCTTGAGGGCATCCTACACCACTTTTCCGCTTCCATGGGAACATGCACTTATGTGCTGAACATATACTAACATTGTTAACACCCATACCACTCAAAGAAACTTGCAAGTTTGATGCAATCCCTATCAAACCAGGATTGATCACTCTTAACAATAAGAAAAAAATTCTTTGGAAGCACAGACAACCTCAAATAGCAAAAAATAATATAGAAAATGAGAAGAAAACTGTAGGTATCACAGTACCTGACTTCAAAACACAGCACTAAACCACAGTAAACTGAAAACGTTGGTACCAGCATAAGAACAGATAAAAAGATCAACAGAAGAGACAATGACATTCTGAAAAAAATCCATACATCTAGAGTCAACAGATTCTCAACAAGATAGTAAAACCACTGGAGAAAGGAAAGCCTTTTAATAAAGATTGCCAGGAAAATGGGTATGTGTATCTCTAACCTTGCACAAGAGACCAAAGACATGAATCTCCAAAACTACTAGAAAAATTTCAGAGGATACATTTCAATGTTGACTATAGACAGAGTTTAAATAAAAGCCAAACAAGAAAACACCAACAATAGGAACAGTAATAACAAACAACTAAAAGTTTCTATATGATAATGAAAACAATAAAGTGAAAAGAATATGAAAAATTCCAACTATTCATCTGACATAAGATTAATATCTATAATAAATAAGAAACTCAAACAGTAACAAAAGCCCCATGTAATCCCATTGAAAAAAATGGGCAAATGGTCAGATGGTGGTGGCATAAAAAAATGGGTAACAATCAGAACACTTTTCAAAAGGTAGAAATACAATGATCAATAAATGTAATCTTAAGATGTCTATTATAATTGCTCAACAAATCAAAATTATGATGAGATATCATCATAGCCATCTAGGAAATCAACTGTTAAAAGGACAGACAACCCCCAAAACACAAAATGCTGACAGGGAAAAGATGTTCTCACCCTCTATAAGTGAGCTGTAATTAGAAGAATCATTATGGAAGAGAGTATGGAAGCACTTCAAAGAGCTGAGAACAATTGGGTGTCCGTGCCCTTTTATCTCAGTACTTGCGTGTATCACAACTCAAAGCCAGCCCTGACTACAGAGCAACATTTGGTCTAAAGCAAAGGAAAATGAAACAATCTAAAAACACATCTGTATAAGAGAGCAGTCCATTCCTTGGGACACAAGAAATCACTGCATGAATCATGCTTACTGTGGGGCATTATGAGGGTACCCACCAATGGATGAATAAAGACAAAATATGCTGAGGTATTTGTTGTAAATTCTGGGACCAGTATTGTTTATTTTCAGCAACAGAACATATTCAAATTAATTAAACTAGGCAAATGTGACAGAATCTTTAAAACTGATTTAAATCCCATTCTTGTTCTAGTAAACCACTTCCCTGACTATCTTCCTCTATTCTGCCACAGAATGAGAACATTTCTGTCCTGATAACCAAAAGAACAGACCCTTGTTAATTTTTTTGCAACCAACTATCCCAGCACTCTAATACTGTCATTTAAACACAGACCAAAGTGAGACAGTTGTTGTAGGGAAACTTAACAGTTCTGAAATTCTATGATGTTGACTCCTTGGAAGATATAATTATGGAGTTATCCCTTGAAAATGTACATGAACCTATTCTTCCTCAAATTATTATTTTTCAATTTAACCACTTCTCAGTCTAAAAAGATGTTATCTGCAACAATAGTCAAAAGACTACTAAAGTAGCAGCTTCCTTTCTCTGTTTTTTACAAAGCCCAATGCTTCATCTGCTTCTTTTCCAGTATTTGTATGTGAAGAAGCAACTTTAACACATAGTGCTACACTAGCGCCTGGTTTATGTGTGACTAAAAGCCCCGTAGGCCAAGGGAAGAACTGCCACCATTTTCTTCTGTATCTTCATCACATTAGGAAAAGTCTCCCTGCTAATCTATTGCATCCTATTCAGACACTATACAGGCAAGAAAATTCACACGCATATCTGAGAAGCGATGGCAAATACTTACTTTGGTTAATTATTTAAAGTAAAACAAAGCTAAAGCAAAATTACCCAGATAAGAAGATTTCTAATAAATCCAACAGTCAAACAGAATTGTTTTTAAAAATTGTTATGTTTATCTTACCCTTAATTGTCACACATGGAGATCAAGACCATCTAAAAGATATTTTAATGAAAATCAAGGATCCATGAATTAGTCTGAAATATACTCACCGAAAGGTAGTTATTAACATCCACTCCATCAGTTATGGTTTGGCGCTCTCCTTTACAGTTAATTTTCCGAAACCTTCGTCGAGACTGTCTGGCAGGAATTTCTCTTTGTAAAATACTATCTTCATTATCTTTGGAATTTTCTACCTGAAATATATGTTCACATTCCTGATTAAATAACCAATTTTTCCATCTTACTGACAGTCTATGAAGTCTTAACAGGCTCATAAGGAAGCTTCATTTGCTTCTGCCAAGAAAGTGCCTGAAGAAACAGTCTACACAAGGCAATGTTCTAGTTGAAAAAGATTAAAGACCATGTTTTTATAAAGAACCAAAGACCACAGTTTCCTCTCAGGAAACTGTCTGTCTTGAGCACATAAACATATATTCGCTAAGTAAAGACTCTTACCAGAAATGAAGGCTGCTAACTACACCTACACATTCAATAATTATAACTTGGATGTTAGTCTAATTACAAACTGCCTGATTATGCACTTATTTTACTTAGCAAACAATCGTAGCTTTCATTTTAGTTAACTACTGAAAAACAAAACAAAACTACTTTTATTCTTTGAGTAGAGATACTTTGGTGTTCATTTTAATGCACGACAACAGAGTCAGGATGGCAAAAATGACAGAGAAGCTAACTAACAGTTACAGAGACGGCTTAAAATGGATGTGCATATATATGTTCCACTCTACAACACTATCTAGGTAAAAAAAAACAAAATGAAACCCCCAAGGACTGGTACCTTTCAAGTTGAGCTGGCAGGACCTATTTGCAAAACCTGTAATGTTGATACAAGACTGCTATCTAATCACACAGTATATCATTACTGTGAGATAACAACAATATTTTTTAAAGATTTATTTTTTATTTATGTGTATCTGTGTGTAGAAGTCTGTGTGAGACAATATCACAGATGTGCAGGTGCCTAAGGAGGCCAGAAGAGGGCCTCGATTCCCTGGAGTTGGAGTTAGGGGTGACTGTGAGTCTGTGAGCTGTTCTATGTGTGTGCTGGGAACTGAACATGATTCCTCTGAAAGAGCATTCTCTTCAGCCCCCAAACTTAAATCTTCTTATGAATGTATACTGGTAAGTTCTAAACTATACTTTATACTAACCTAATATTCCAGAAATGATTTTTTCTACTACTACTGTTCTTCCTGCTAATGTCATGCTAGCACAAAATGTGCGCTAAACACTGAATTAAACAGTTCTGTTAGCAATCAATTTCCAGCTCCCATGCTCATCTTCCAAAGCTCATTTCTCAGGAGGTCAATTCTGTTTGACCATGTTCCTCTCCCAATGTCCTTTTGTTCAACACTGTCAGTACCATCCCACATTGGGGTTTTAACCACTTCAGCCTTAGAATACATCAATTGTGATCCTGCGGCTTTAGACAAGTTCTCCAATCTAATCCTATAGTCAGATAAACTACCATGAAAAATCATTGTGTTAGGTCTCCTAATTCGATAATGAACTGCTAGAGTTTACTATAGCAATTCAAATTAAAAAAATTTATTTTATGTGTATGGATATTTGGCCTCCATGTATGTATGTCTGTGCACTACACATATGCCTGGTGTCCATATAGGCCAGAAGAGGGCATCGTATGTCCTGGAACTGGAGTTAGACTGTTTTGAACTGCCATGTGGGTGCTAGAAATTTATGTTGGGTCCTTTAAAGAGTAGCTACTCTTTACCAGAGACATCTCCCTAGTCTGGATAAATTTAAACTCTTACTCCTGATATTCAAAGTCACATATACCCCCATCTCTCCTAAACTGTTTTATTTTTCTCAACACAAGCTCTTGTTCCGTATCTGTAGCTGGTCTTGAACTTGTAATATTCTTCGCTTAGGCATGAGGCACCATACATAACCCCAAGATACTTTCAGAATTCCATCTTAAACAAAAATGACCAGCACCCTTCCCCTCTGGGAAATCACCTCACGTAAAAGTTCAAGAGGCACGTACAATTTTCTAAGGATTTTTCAGAGATGCTATCTAACAGTTCTGTTCTGATTCAGGGGCGAAAAGCTGAAATTGAGGAGCAGTCATGTTAGTGTGACCACTCATGCTTTTGTAAATAACTTACACTCCTCTACTAAGTAACTTTACTGCAATGACTTCCTTCTCATTCTATCACCACATGCTAGCAACCATGAAAGACAGATCTCAGAAGCTATTCTTCTAGGTATTTAAACGTAGAATCCTAAAAGCCTATTCCTTCCCTGCCAACATGTTGGTCTACTAAATTTATGACTGATGGTTATTTCTGATTGTCAACCTGATTAGATTAAGAAGCACACAGGTGCCAGGAGGTGGTGGCACATGTCTTTAACCCCAGCACTCTGGGAGGCAGAGACAGGTGGTAGATTTCTGGTTTATAGAGTGAGTTCCAGGACAGCCAGAGTAGTTACACAAAAAATCCTGTTTCAAAAAACAAAACCCCCCAAAAAGAAAAAAAGGAATCACATGGGGATTAAAAAAGACCTCCTTGACCAAATAGAAGACCCGGATATCAATCCACATATCTTCTAACACCTAATCTTTGATAAAGAAGCAAAAAATATGAAATGAAAAAAAGAAAGCATATTTAACAAGTGGTACTGGCATAACTGGATATCAACAT
>LOJH01015444.1:3052-23442 GCA_001685095.1 Ellobius talpinus | reverse complement strand
TTCGGGGTATAAGCTAGCCGTGGGGGAGCCGGGCAGGACGAAAAGCAGGCCTGCGCCCCCCATATCACTACACTACCTCACATCATTTTCCTTTAAGTTTATTTCATCTTGGATTCCATATTAAAACTGTTTTCTTATTTTATCATATTCTCAAAATATGACTATCAGCATTTTTTTAAACCAAAACCGAAAATGGCCTAGTGTATTAACGCCCCCAGGAACAAGCTACACAAATAAGGGTCTCGTAAGTGAAATCATGGTGGAGACTGTCTAGGATCACTTACTTTCTTTGAACATTGGTTATTTAATTATGTATCAGTATTTAAACCTAGATGTCAACAAGATTCAACCAGAAATTTCACAGCTATTAACATAGTTCACGGTGTTGGGGGTTATTCTATATGCTACAAGGGGAGAAAAGTAATCATCAACACAGCCACAAACCCTATGACAAACAGCAATGACCTGTGAGTCACATATACATGTACAACAGTAGCACCACTTTACTTGGATTTGTAGCTCACCCCATGAGACAGAATCCATATCTGACATTGCTAAAGGAGACAATAACCTGGCACAACAGAGGCCAATGTGATCTACGAAAAAAAACCCACTATTATTACTTTGCTAAAAGTAAATAACAATAAAATGATTCCTAATGACATATTGCTATAACTATAAGTCAGTCCATGGCACAGCCATTATCAGAGAAGCCTCTTCTTGCTTTTTGTATTAATTATACAGAGAATCACAACTGGACAATGCAGAGACCGAGAGACTTTGGCACACTCATCACTAAATAGGTTGTCTTCACCGAATCCCTCCTCAATGCATAGAGACCTTAAATGTGGAAGAGGAAGCAGAAATATTGTAAAAGGCAAAATTGTTGGATGATTTCAGAAAAATGTCATCTTCCTTCCATACAGGACTGAGAAAAAGGAAGATATCACTGAAACTGTGACAGTACACAGAGGAGCTCTCAGTCCAGACAAAATCCCTGCACTTGGAAGTGGATGTGGAAGCAAAGTCACACCCCAATTAAGAGATTAACTGCAATTTATGCATGCTGGGAAAAGAGAAAATGAGCTCTGTCTCTAACAGAGTGTCCCTGGGTATATCAACCACAGTCCATGTCAGGCCCCATTCCCAGGATTTGCTGTCTAACACAAAGTGGACTTCATGTATTTTGGGGCCTTTTTTTATTTTGAAATTTTTACTTATTTTTTTGCTTTGTTTTGTTTTGGAGACTGAGAGGGAGTGGGAGAAAAAACTTGAAGTTGGGTGAGTAGGGAGGTAGAATGGACCTGAAATATATTGGATGATGAGAAAGAATATGAAAAAAGTTTTTATTAAAAATTAAAAAAATCAGCTTAAATATTTTAAATAAGAATCACAATACATTGATTTGGCATGCATGAACTGCTCATTGTAATAATTTTAAAATAAAATCTCTTCCTCACACATGGGCTCCCTTCAGACTCAATCAGAAAATAGCCATTTAAGTGTCTTGAATAATTTCTGTCAGAATTAATGAATATAAAGGGTTTTATTTTCATGAAGACTCATTTATATTCTAGGTTTTTGTTTTTCAATTGAAAAATGATGATTTTTCTTTTCTCATTAAAGTTATTTTAGCAAAAGAACACAGATTGCTGGTGGAGTTCTCTTCAATAAGATACTCATATATATATATATATATGAACCAATTACATTTGGCTTATGCAATACTAATAAATGGCTTTATATTGCTATATAACTCCAAGTTATGAGTAAAATTTGTATGGCATTTTCAATGTGCTCACTCTAAAGGTAGAATAAAATTGTGCTTAAAAATAATTTCTTATCCTAAGGATAAAAAACAAGTAAACACTATGCAAATATGTACTTGATAATTAAATATCTGCTTGCTTTAATTATATAAGTCTCTATTTCTACTAATAAAGTATTTTATATGACAAGAATATAGTATGTTAATTTTGTCATATATTTTGCACAAAATCAGGAAGCCCATTTTACTAAGAGAAAATGTTGTTGGCAAAGATAATTAAATGTCAATTTACTGCTGCTTTACCTGGAGAAAGAATGATAATATGTTTCATGGTCAGGTCTTACTACAGGGCACAACAAATCTTACCTTACTCAACTGGTTCACCTGCCACCTCTAGCAATAAACTCACATCCCTTTAGAATAAGTCTAAAAAACAGTTTCTATAAAAAACAGTTTCTATAAAATCACTTTGTGATGAGACTGTCATTCCACCACAGAGCTGACCATCAGTCATTCACTCATATATCCGTTTGTAATTTATTGATCATTCATTCATCAAAAATATTTTGAGCATTATTTATAAAATTCCCTCAGCTAATTACTATATAAAATACTGATTTTTAGTATGCTTATGTCTTTTCATTTGTCTTATCATTTTGTTGTTACAGTTACTTGTGTTTCTCAAATACATTTTACAGTTCCCCATCTCTCAACATTTTTTAAATACCCTTTTCTCTGCTCTGAATAGTTTCTTCTTTTCCTCAAAAACATCTTAAAAAATCTTTAAATCCTACATCTATCTTAATTGTCTCCACAAAATATCCTTAGACTTTCTCTTAATAACCAAATCTTCCTTTATTACTGTTGTAGTCTTTTTCATTTCTTTGTAATTTAAACTCTCTGCCCCTCCATTTTGTAGACTTTTACTAGCCTGACATTCATTATTTATTAATTGCATAGTAAATCTCATAATATACAAACTGTTAGGACATGTGCAATGAACTTAAATGCATAATTTCTAATTTTGACTTTTTAGTAGCTCACAGATTAGTGGAAGATAAGAATACTGGAGTAGCTATAATTAGCTGAATACCACAAAGACTGAAAATAACCTGTTTTCTAAAATTTTAATTTATAATTTAAAATGGTACATATAATTTTCCAATATCGTATTTGAACATATGAGCATTTATTGGGTGACTTAATTAAGAAATGTACAATATTTTACATACTTATTTCTAAAAATGTTACATTTATTTATTTAGAGACTGTGTATATATGTAGGTATTATATATGTTTATGCATAATGAAGTTCACAAGATAAATTATAGGATTCAGTTTTCTCCATTCAAGATATGCAATTCAAGAATCAAACTCAAGAAATCATCTCACACACATATTTAATATAAAGACAGTTCAAATCTGTTTTTTCCTTTTTTATATAAATTATATTAATATAAATCATATAAATAAATAATATTCATAGAAATAATGTAAATTACATAACTCTTTTTATTTTATACAATGATTTCATCAACTTATTGTACTGTCCAACTAATATTTAATTTTCTTTATTCCCAAGAGTTGAGTTATTCACTGCTGTTCCCACACAGACTTTAGGTTCCAGATATAAGTTAGATTGTAGAAGCTTCTAAGGGCTGTTACAGTCTGTTGATTATCCAAAACTCTCTCTACTGTTCTGATGGTCAAATTGAATTCTTTGTGGGAAAAGACTGAATCAAAATTTCTCTTTCCACTCATTCTTAGCTGGGAACAGGTTGGTTTCTTATTCTGACTTCTGGGAAGGAAGCTCTGATGATCACTGGAGAGCCCCTATCTCCTTGACAAACTGACTTAATTTCTTTAAATATGCTAAGTTGTATGATGTCTGCCTCACACTGTTTCTTTGTCATGATATTTTGAAAAGCCTCCATGATGGTTCCTGCTGTGGGAAACCTGTGAAGTCTTGTCACTTGTATTGGTTTAATAAAATGCTGAATAGTCAGTAACCAGGCAGGAAGAATACATGGGATGACCAGACTAGGAGAATTCTGGGAAGAGGAAAATCTCAGTCTGTAGTCACCAAGCAATGCACAGGAAGCAAGATGAAAATACTGCACTGAAAAAAAAGTACAAAGTCACATGGTTAAACATAGATAAAAGTTATGGGTTAATTTAAGTTTTAAGAGCTAGTTAATAATAAGCCTGAGCTAATAGGCCAAACAGTTTATAATTAATACAAGCCTCTGTGTGTTTCTTTGGGACTAAATGACTGCAGGAACAGGTGGGATAGAAACTTTGAACTACAGTTCAGGAAGGTTAGGGAGCAACCTTTCTGTATTGCACATTTTTTTCCTCACCCAATTGAATTTGCCATCTTTTGTTTTTTATTCTAACAGGAAAGAATCTCAGTTTCAAAGATATGAATATACATGTTCTCATGCTAGGGGTTTCGTCATTTTTGTGTACCTTTTGGATATCTGTGTGTCTTATTTTCAAATTGTCTTTTCGTGTCCTTTACCCTTTGTACTTTAGAGTGTTTTATGGCTAGTGAGTCATTTGTGTTACTTATATACTGGATATTAATTACTTATCAAATAAATGTTTGCAAATATTTTCAATAATTCTTGTGGGCAGAATTCCATATTTCTATTTTTTGTTTTTTGTATGTGTTTTGGGGATTCATACCTAAAAATGTCATTGCTTAGCCAGAAGAATATCATGATTCATATGAATTCCTACTTTCATAGCTTCAGTTTTTGCAAAACAACATTTAATCCATTTCTCTTGGTGTTCATAGATAGTGTGACATTAAAAGTTAAATTTTACTCTGCATATGGATCTTTCGCTTTGTACAAATTTGTTTAAGATGCTATTCTTTGCCCCCATGCTGTGATCCAGGTAACATTGTAGAACATTAATTGACTATTAAAAGGGAAACTTATTTTTGATTTTCAAAATTATACCCATTAGTCTATAAGGCTGTTTTAATGTTAGTATTGTGGCATTTTAATTATTTGAACTTTTTAATATATTTAGAAATAAGGTAATGTGATATCTTCAATTTTCTTCTTTTTGATTATTGTTACTCTGTTTGGCATTGCAGTGTGTTGAATAAGAATGCCTCCCAAGAGACATACATTTAAATGTTCAACAAGAAGGAAATGGAATTGGTTGAAAGAATTAGAAGGATTTAGAGTTGTATCCTGGTTGTAGGAAGTGTGTGTGTGTGTGTGTGTGTGTGTGTGTGTGTGTGTGTGGTAGGCGGGGGTTGAGTTTTAAAAAACCTAAACCAAGCCCAGAGTTTCTCTGTCTGTGGATCAAGTACTTCTCTAGTACCATGCCTGCTGCCATGTTTCAGTGGTGATAACTGACTAAACCTCTGAAACTGTAAGCCAGCTCCCAATTAAACACTTTTTTTTTCAAACATAAGAGTTGCCTTGGGCATAGTGTCTCATTATAGCCATAGAACAGTGACTAAGACAGGCATATTCTGTATTTCCTAATAAACCAGATTTTATTTCTAAAAATTGTCATGAAAAATTGAAACCATTTTCATTGAATCTATAGTTTAGGTAGAATGAATATTTTAAAAGGGTTATTTATTTTAATTCACTAACACAATATATGATTTTATTTAGTTATAACTTTTACATTGTCTTTGGACAGAATTTCCAAAGTTTTCAGGATTTAATTTTCTTTTGAATAATTTGGAATCTCTAAGTTATTTTGAATAATAAATGTCTGGAAATATACAATTTTGGAGATTGTGTAAAATTTTTAAGGGTGGGAAATATGTATTCATTTGAATTATGTAGCTAATTGAATTAGCACATTCCCTATTTAGTCAATTGAATTTACATTTTCCATATTGAAATGAGGAAGACCTTTCCATAGGCTATTAAGAAACACCACACTACTGCTTAAAACTCTTTCACCGTTTTGAGAATTGCATGTGAGTGCTATGTTTGCTTTATTTCTCCCACACTCTACCTTCATTGGGGATATATTGTCTAGCAAATCTTTGCTGTTTTGTAGACTTTATTAAGGGACATTTTTAGGAAATGAACTAAGCAGGTAATTGGGAAAGGAATTTCATTAAATAAAAGAGTAAATAAAATAATTAAATTTGTGTATAAAATGACAATCTTTAGTGGGAGTATGCAGAAAGCTAAGAAAACAATTAAGGATTTATATTAAATGTGTCACCAATTTTATGATTCCCTCATAACCAAATGTATCTCTTTATGTAATGGCTGCATAGTTGCTGAGAATCAGTAGAGCCTTCAGCTAGTCAGGTTTTAGGCCAATATCCAACCTACATCATATTCTCCAGGGGAGTATATGAAAGTAAATTTCATTAAGTGCTGTATTGAGTAAAGGATATTCATTTATTTTCTAAGAATTGATAAATCTATTTTTTCCCAGAAGACTTGAAAGTATCCATTCCATGAATGACGGATTAAAGTAAAACACGGTGGATTTTAAGAATGCTTTTGCTATTTTTCAAGAAATAGTTTTGTGAGTGCAGTTATTTGATATGAATATACAAGTACAGAAAGACATACACATAGATCATATATAAAATCACACCTTATGTGATTTTGACAGTTATTTTATTGAGGTAGTAAAAGAGATTAGTCCTATACTTATTTCATTTTCATGACTGAGATGAGTAGAACTTAATTCTTGAACATTAAAGATATTTATGTTCCTTTTTATTCAAATATAAGATTTGTGTTCTGCATTAGAGATCTAGAAATGGCTTAAGAGCTTGGCTGGGATGCAATAAGAAAGCCAACACCTTGTTGTTTTCTGAAATTAGATTTATCACCTTCCTAAATTCAGCCACAATCTTGTCTTAGAAAAAGTTTCAAAAAATCAAACACATTTCATATTCTAGGTTTGTATGAACTTAAGAGCATTTCTTCCATAAGCACTCATATATATACACGTTATTGTATATATACTTAGTTTTGAAATTTTATAAATTGTCATCTTGTTTCCACAAAAAACTTGCAACATGCATTTAAATAGACAATCAAATATTACATTCAGTTCCTCTTCCTTACAACATTTTATTATGAAACATGAGAGTAACAGAACAGTCACACAGGAAGTATCTAGCACTTGTCTTCGTTTTAAGTCTCCATTAAACTTGAGCACTATGTTACAAAAAATAAATTGGCAGCTCATTGGCCAGGATGTATTCCAGTTGTTCAGCAAAGTTAAGCAGATGAGAATTATCCTTCCATATTGCCTGAATGGCAATTGTGCAAACCAGCATGACTTTGGGGGAAAGATTTATGCTTCAATATTCAGGGTTTACTGACACACATCTAGGAAACAACATATAAATAGCTACCTTTGTTAATAAAATTACAGTTGAAAAGTCGACAAAAGGTTATTTTATTTCTTCTTCGAGTGATTTGGAAAAACATATAAAACCTGATAAAATGGCAAATACCATGTGACAATAAAGACCAAAATAGTTCTTTGCATTAGACAATAAAGCATGACTGATAAATGACCTCAGTCCCTTTAACAAGCACTTACCTCTATTGAGATCCAATGAACTGCATTGACATGTGAAAAGAAACATATTTCGGACAATTCCTTCAGTCTTTAGATTTTCATTTATTAGTTTCATTTGTAGAAAAATTAAAGATCTCAGGTTTACATCTTTTCTGTTTATTGTTTGTAATTTTCTTTGCATTTTGAGCTATTTTCACATTGTAGGAAGGAATACTATACACTGAACATTTTCATCATACTGACTCAAATCATTCTTGCTTCATTTCCCTGAACTCTCAGACCAGGAATAAGGGATAATGAAGACAAACATTTATGGATTTTCATTAGATTGTGCATCCTTATTCATTTCTTAGTTGGGTCTTCATTTGAATCTTCTTCAATAAGACAAATGATACCACTGTTGTTTTTCTAGCAGTTTACATAAACTTGTTAGTAACAACAGCAAATCATAAAAACATTGATTTTTGTATCCCATGATTCTACATTGTCTCAACCACATGCTAGCCCTAGTATTAGCAAAACAAAATTCTATTCCGTGTTAATTCATCCTTTAAAGAGTAGAACAGAAAGACATTTTAACTGTGTAACATTTAAGACTACATTATTGAGCCAGTGAAATGGCTCTGCAAGCAAAAGTGCTTGCTGTCAGCCATAACCACCTGAGTTTGATTCCCCAGAAGCCACATCCACATGGTGGAAGAAATAAGCTGCATCCTAAAAGCTGTCCTTTGACCTGTAGATGCAGAAGATTGCATACGTCCCCCACAATAAATAAATGCAAAAATATTAAAACTGAATTATTAAATGAGGAAGTAAAATGGTGTGGCAATATATGGTAATATATTATATTACATGTGTTGTTTAATATTTGTCTATGTGTGCATAAATATGCATATGAAAATAGTTAACTTTTATCATTAGCATGTTTCGAAGTACACATAAATATCACTATAGAACCATACTAAAAAATATTCCTGGAACTTATTCTTGATATCAAGGAACATCTCCTGAGTCCTGTCTCCATTGCTATGTGTGTGTGTGTGTGTAATTTTTTAATTTTACAATGAATGGACAACTGATACACGTCTTTTCTTAGGTTTTCCAAGTACATTTATTATTGCTTTTAAAAAAGAAAAAAATAGAACCAAAGTTTCTATTTTAACCTTTGCCTACTCTGTTTTAAATATAGATCTTGTAAGGAGAAATTGAAATCTTCAAGAGTGATGGGAACTTATTTCTTCAAAGCTGTAGATAGCAGTCACTAAGACCACTGTACAGAAGGAATGGACTTATGTCACACAATGGTCTTCTCAGAGGTCAGAAAGATCAGTCATATTCCATTTATTTGATATTTACTTTTTATTCTTACAATAAATATGTACTATGTTCATAATAAAAACATATTTTGTTATGTATAAGTTAGATATAGGCCAGAAAAGTATTTTAAACATATAATTTGTGAGACTTTAAAATTATTGTTCTTATGCAGGCATGTTTTGCTTTTGCAGATTCTTATGTGGGCATTCTCTTATGCACATATGTTTCGAGTTGCTGGATAAACAGGGTAGTTACAGCAAGGCTTGGAATGGAATTATACCACTGCAAGAGTGGTGTTTATGGGATATCCACCTGGGTTTTTATCAAATGAGGGTGACTGACATAATTACACTTAGGTCTCTGCAGCATTATATCTCACATCTTTCTAGATCCCATTGACCTTTCCAGTGGTGCTAGAGTTGCAATTTATGCAGTCCCAGTGTTTGAAGCACCCCACTGTGAACAAGGAGAAGCCCGTTTAAGCAGGAATTGCCTTAGTATGTTGTCAAATTCAGCTTCCCTTTCCCATCCCACACATATGTGACCACTGTCATTTAGCACATGTTTGGTCTGTAAGAAGGAATGGACTTATGTCACACAATGACTGACAAATAAATCCTTTCAATCAAAGACAAGCTGTAATTTCTTTAAAGGACAGATGTACCCCACCTCTGAACTTACAGTTCATGGTTCCTCCATAACCCACTGTGCTCTCTTTGTGATTTCCACAAGCAAACAATACAACCAGAATACAGCAGCCGTTTTGAAAATGTAGGCATGTGACATACTTCAGATTTCATATAAAATTCCACTGTGCGCTGTGTTAGGGAATTACTGAAAGGTCACAGTCATCCTGACAACTTCACTGTAACACTGAGAAGCATTCTAATTAGTAATGCCAACCCTGACTTGTTCCCTGCACACCTTTCTTAATTAGCACGAGAGGCAAACTCAGACACATGGATTGTATTTACCATCATGTGCACTGGAAAACAATGTTAATGAAAGACCCACAAAAGAAGATATCAATAACTATACTTTCTTAGCCATGACAAAGGTGTTCGGCATTGTTAGTTAACTTATAACTCATCAGAATTACGATGGCAGATAGCATCCTGCTTCATCTGACAGCAGTGGATCGTTTCTGGAGCTTAAAGAGTCTCATAGGCAAGGGTGCCAGTCCTCTGTCTAACTCTCAGTGACCTGGTCTCAGTGTTCAGTACCCTATAGGCCAGTGAAGGAATACCCAGACCCATGGCCTGCCACCTTGACTTTGTGATTAAATATTGAAGGTCAGGTTAATACCGTGGATAGAACAACTTTTTTTTCTGAGATGCCACATGGTGTTTGACAGCTGATTATGTTGCTTGCTGCTGTTGTGAAAGTGGAAATTTCTCCAGAATTAATTCTTTCTCTCGCCTCTTGACCACTACAAAAATCCGTCTTCAACTATCCCTTACATTTATGCATTCATCATCTGCTCATTGCTGATGTCTCAGCAATTAGCCTGATGTCTGGGAATCAGCAGGTGTTTGGTAAATTTGACAGTCCCCTGAGAAGTCCTGAGATCAGATCATCCTAGAGTCACAAAGAGGACAGGCATCATACTTAGAGGAACAGCAGTGAAGCAAATTGCATCTCTCATCTACAGCGAAAGTTACCTGAGGACAGGTGCTTTGCAGATAATGCATTTGATTACAGTTGATGTATTCAGAGTTCAGACTTTTGCTAACTGCACCCCAACATCTTACCTGTGGGCTTCACTATTGGTAATTACCAAAATCCTTAACCTATGATTTCTCTTCCCTTCTTTTTACTGGAAATTCTTAACACAGAAGCACAACTCTCACCTCAGTGGGGTTAGGGCATGGTATCTTCTAGAGGCAAGTAGGTGTGAACATGGTCCAGGAGTGCAGACTCCAGCTGCTCTAACTTTCTGGTCCATAGAGGTACCAGTTTCATGCAGTATCCATAGTAACAGAAAAGAAAAATTTAAAACCAAGGCAGTCTTCAAATTCTTTAGGAAAAATATTGGGTAAGCAGGTTCTCCAAAACTTGGAAAGTTCAGGGGCACTTTGATTGCATTGTTAGCCTTTTGATGAGGGGAATCTGGCTCTCTGTCTGTACTTTCCAAAGGATTTCCCTAGCAGGCACAAGCATGTTAGGTGACATACAGAGAAGGACAATGCATGGCTATTAAGGGAGCTAACAATTTTTTCCTCTTGACTCAAAACTCCCCAAAGTCTCTACAAATATCAAAGTCCTAACCAGTTAATCAGCCTTTTATTCATAGAACAAAGGCTTCCAACAAGTTTTGCTCAGCATGGAATCACAGTGGCTTTGAAGAAATATAGGAATTATAATAAGTATAAATTCTTACTTTAATTAGGCTCAATCTGACTTCTATTTCCCCCCAGTAATGGTCTCTGTATGCACCCAAAGGGGCCTTAACCTGACAGGTCTGTAAACGACATTCCATTAGAGCCCCCACACTGCCTTTCCTATGGAGAAAGCAAATTATTTTTAATTTTGGGTTATTTCTTCTAAAACTAAAAAAATAATTAAAAAAACAAGATTTCACTGTTCTCCATATTAAAACTGACACTCCACTCAGCATTCACTTCCTTATGAACTTGAAAATTCTTATTTCAATTATTAAGGCATTTTCCAAGGAGACCTGTTATAGCTAACCTATTGCCTATGAAATACCATTGTCTCTCTCACCTCCAATACTCTCTATCATCATATAGGCTGAATTGAATTTAAAATTAAGCATTCAAAAATTTCCGACAGGCATTGCATTTTATAAAGGATGAAACAAGAAAGGAATGAATTCTGGGTACTGGTTTAGCTCAGTCATTTTTAAAATTTAAATACATTCATCCACGTACCTGAGGATCATGCAGTGAGCATCTCTCAGGCATGTAAAAATGTTTTAAGTTTCCTTTCCTCTTTTATGCATGAAGCCTGTTTTATGAATAGTTTGCAATCACAAAGAGGACAGATGTTACATGTGCAATGACTCCTTGGTGATTCTTCATTCCACAAGGCTTTCTGTTCAGTGTTCCACTTATCATCTCAGATGAGAAAGTTTTTATGGCAAGCAGTATGCATTATCAGTTTTAGCACAAAAGCTTTCCCAGAAAGTAGACACTTCTTTTCTGATAATATTATATTACTTGTAAAAGGAACACACTTCCCAGAAAAGCAACTCTTCTCTAAGTCCTATTGGACTCTATTGGGCCTTGGTGCAATGTAATCTATGCACCAGTTAATGGAAATGAGATAAACAAATAAATAAAGACTTATGCTGTAAATGTAAGCTTTCTTACTCAATGCATATTTGTAGCTGAATGCTTTTCTCTGTACCACTGATCTCCCTGTACAGGTTTCTTTCCCACTTGCTGGTCCATCTAGCCACTTAGGACATAAATTAAGTAACCACTCAAAGGCTCGATGCCAATTACAGTTGTTTGACCAATGGTGCAGACATATTTCTGACTAGCTATCACAATTAAATTAACACATTTCTCTTAATTTGTGTATTGCCACAAGGCTGTGGCCTACCAGTGATACTCCAGCACTTTACTTCTTGGATGCTACATAACATCTCCTGACTCCACCTTCCTTCTCTCTGCCCCTTTGTTTGGATTTCTCCCCTATCTATATTTTCCCTGGACATTGACTGAAACAACTTCATTCATCAACCAATAAAAGCAATGCATATTCACAACTTTCAGAAGGATATCTCCTTTTGGATGTTGATGTTAAATGACTTAGAAGGGTTACATTTCACGGGTTTCCTTTTATTGCCAAGTAAATTCATAATCTAAGTAACTCAATAAATCCTCTTTTATAACAACATAGGAGAAAGCACATATTTTTCTACAAAATATTACACTCAGTTTAAAAATGTATATGTAAGTAAATATACAGAAAAGAAGATAATGTGGAATAAATATCACAAACTACTGTGAGACAGGAATTTGGAAGGAATACTCCTCAGCCATAAGAAGAATGAAATGCTGTCACTTGAAGTAATGTAGATGGAGCTAGAGATTGTTATTTTAATGGAAATAAACTACACAGTGGAAAAAATATCAGCACACTTAGGTAAAGAATAGAAATCAAAATCTGGTTACATGAGCTGGGAGAGGTTGAAGTTGAGGGACAGAGGGAGAGTTTGAAAGGTGGATATCGTTTAATATGTATAGGAAGAAGTCCTGGTATGCCCTATGCAGTGACACAACTACTGGCCTCAGTAATGTACTATACATTTTAAATAGTAAGAAGAAAGAAGTCTGAATGTTACTGCCTTGGAGCTGTAAGACATGCTAGGAAGAAATGTATTTTAAACTTTATGCTATGTCCACAGTGGTCAGAGTTTCACAAGGCATTCTTAAATATGTGGAAGATTGATTTCCACGAAACAGGAAAAATATATTTTAATTTAAAAATCTGGAAGAACAATGATAAATAAAAGAATCCAGTATTTTGATTGTTTCCTTCAGCTCTTTAAATTCTATGAACACATAAATGGGACATGGTCCTTCTGAACTAATATTTTTATATGACAGAGACAGTTTTAGAAAAATTAAAATTCTATAACTATGAAAATAATCTCATATAATTAAAGATGGTCATGTCATAAAATATTGTACATTTTAAGGGTTAAAAATACAAATTTAGTCACTCATGACTAATGACACTGCTATTTGTTGGATTCCTACTCTCATGAAATAATAAAAATAAAACTTTCTCATTAGGCTTTATAGCCATCAGTGTAAGAGTTTCAACAAAGTCCTATTAAGAGAAAACTTAACTTCTGATCAGAATCTCCAGCATGAATGAAATCTGAAATTCCAGTTGAGTGAGTGAATCACCTGGCCTGGTATACTGGCTAGGTTATGTCAACCTGACACAAACTAGAGTCATTACAGAGAAGGGAACCTCAACTTAAAAAAAAAATACCACCAAAAGATCCATATATAAGGTGCTTTCGTAATTGGTGACTGATGTGGGAGGGCCCACTCCACTCTGAGTGTTGAGATGATGGGATAGTGGTCCTATGTTCTTTACGAAAGCAGTCTGGGCAAGCCATGAGGAGCAAGCCAGTAAGCAACACCCCCACGGTCTCTGCATCAGCTTTTGCCTCCAGGTTCCTGCCTGTCCTGACTTCCTTTTCAGTGTGGAAGTATGCCAAATAAATCTCTTTTTTTCCCCAAAGTTTCTTTGGTCATGGTGTTTCATCATAGCAATAGCCTCCCAAAGACACCTAGGGACCAGGTCTCGGGAAGACAGACAAAAATATATCTTAAGCAAGGTAAAAGAGAGAGGCAGAAACATTCTTCCAAAATGGAATCAATCCTATTCCCTCCCTTCTCAGAATTTCTGTCCCATAGAACAGTTGCTGTGAGCTAATGTTCTTCTGGATCTGCCCACTTTTTTTAAGTTAGAAAGACAAATTTTTATTTTTCTATTTTTTTTCAGATGTTGGTCAGAACTTGATTGTGGATCCTTATACTTTATAGCTCCCTTCTCCACATGTAACTACTTCTTTGACCTCCAGGCTGGCTTAAACAGCATGCCTTTTCTCCCCTTCCTCCATTCTCCTCTTCTGAGCGTCTACTGAGATTTAAAGTGTGCATCTTTTGAAGGGGTTTCTTAAAAATCCTCCAGTACGATTGTCCTTGAACTGAGTTTCTCTTTGAGTCCATTTGCAATTTTTTTGGAGACGTAGAACCCCAAATGAAACCTAATTTCCTTGGATTCATCTGATAACCTTAGTGTGACACTCCCAAAGGAAAGAAACACTCAAAATTATTTTTGCATTCTGTGCCATTATTATTATAATACATTATGCCATTTAAAATCCCTGAACAAATCTTTGTCTATATAGGCCAAATACTGGATTCAAAAGCTAGGATAAGCTTATGTGTTTTTCTTTCATAAATATTTCCTTTAAAAAAATCCCTTAAAATTTTCCTTTTCCCTCCTGTTATGTAATACTGGTCCAACTCCATAAATTCTTTTATTATGTATGATAACTATTTATCAACATTCAGTTTAAAAAGTTCTTGATATAGTTTACATAAGAAACTTAAAATACATGGAAGGAATAAAGCAGTATATTTTCATTGATACAATCCTTCAGGGAAGGTGATGTCTTCAAGTTACTTTAAATATGGAATTGGACTAAGTTAGCATAAAATATCAACCTTGTAAAGAATACAAATAGGAACAGAATTCCATGGCTGGAATGTTTCAGAGTGAATAAAGGAAGAAGACCGTAGAATAATAAAGTGCTGCTGTTTTCCACTATCCTACTGCTTCCTTTCCTTCATAGCTGTCTCCTTAGTTCTCCTCTTCGTAGCCTGCCTTTTCTCTAGAATGGATTCACAATAGGTATAATAAAGGCTTGAGGATTTATAATAGAAAGGAAACAACAGTGCTGATATGAGATGGTAAAATTGATGAAAACTTTGAATTGCTGCAGTTTCTTCTTTAAATAGTAGAGAGTAAAAATTAGAAACATAGGACTTAAATATTTCTAGTTCCTGCTGAGTTACATGATAGCATCATCAGTATAATTGGTATAAATGAATCTTTACACTTTATAGCTCCAGTGGCTACTTCTTTGACCTGCATGCTGGCTTTAACAGCATGTTCTTTCTCCCCTTTCTCCATTCTCCTCTTCTGAGCCTCTACTGAGATTTAAAGTAAACATCATTTCATGGTATTTCTTAAAAATCTCCAATAAGATTGTCCTCAAACTGAGTTTCTGTTTGAGTCCATTCTCAATTTTTTTTTTCTGGAGACATAAAACCCCAAATGGAACTTAATTTTCTTGAATTCACCTGCCAACCATAGGGTGACACTTCCAAAGGAAAGCCACAATCAATATTATTTTGTATAGGATAAGTGGCAGGTCCCTGCTCAGAAGTTCTGAACTCGAATTTTTATGGAAAGGATAGAAATGTGAGAACCACTCCGGGATTTATTGAAAGTAATCCCTAATAGCAAAGAATTCAACAAGAACACAATTAACAAATGATATTACTATTATGTGTACACTGCTGCTTACAAATGACATCCACGTGCACATTATCAGAAATGGAAAGGCCACAAACAGAAGTGCAGCACCAGTGAGCAAATTCAGCCTGGTGAGTCCCTGAAACATTGCCTAATGGCCCCATCTCCAGCCACCAAGCCTTGCAGCACAGCCTGTATGCTGGCCTTGCATAGAACAACCTAAAATATTACATCATACACGCAACAAAATAAAATACGACAACAAATACACAAATCATGAAGGATTTTCACTTGTCCATGGCCCATTATAAAATCACAATCTATATAAAAGACCAAAACCGTATGTTTTACCACAAATCCAACAGTGCTATCAAAATGTTCTCCAAAGAGAATTACCTAGATGAACTCTAGGACACCAAACAAAACAAACAAACAAACAAAGACCATCAAATTTCATCAAAAATTTCAGAGTTTAAGGAATACTTAAACAAACAGTTCAATGAACTTCAAGAAATTAGAAACAAGTGCCTGAGTGATTGCAAAAGAAGTAAAAACATAAAGCTGAATGAAATGAATAAAGAAATCCAGGATTTGAAAACTGGACTCACTAAAGAGATGTAAATATTGAAGAGAACATAAGTACACCTCCATGTACTAACATTTAAAAGTCAAAGAGGAAACAAATAGATGATTTAATGATGTAACTCAAGAATCTGTAAAAACAAAACAAAACCAAACCCAGTAGATGGAAAGAAATGACAAAAGTTATAGCAGAAATTAATGAGATAGAAGAATTAGCTTGAGCAATAAAACAAAAAAACAGAACTTAAAAGAATACAAGTAGAGAAACAGTAAGTTAAACTACCTCTACTTTGCACGCAATATAGTATACATAGGAGAATTCTAAATTTAGGAGAAAACACTTCTGGAAATAAACAAAAATTCAGCAAAGTGGCAGGATAAGAGAATTAAATATCAGAAATCAGTAACCATTCTATATACCAACAACAATCATGCTGAGGAAGAAAGGAGTGAGTGCACAGACTCCCTTCACAATGACCCTAATCAAGAAGCTGAGACACTTCTCAAAGGAAAACTTCAAATGTTTGAAAAGATTAAAGAAGACACTAAAGAGTGGAAAGACTTCACTGGCTCATGCATTGATAGAGTTAATCATGTAACCAAAGAAAATAATTCAATGTTTCACTTCAGAGGTATAATATTCCACAGTTTTATATATTTATATTAGAAACTAGTCTGAACATCTTTTAAAAAATTAATCATGCCTATAAATTTTATGATGCAGCTTTGTAGTATGACTATTTTCTAAGGATCTTAGCAAATAAACTTGACTAATAATATTCATGCTATTTGGCTTTTATGATATGCTGAAGATATTTTAATATTAAATTCTATTATTTCTTATATTCTTGAAACCAATGACATTGTGCTTTTTATGATATCCTGCAAATATTTTAATATTAAATTTTATTATTTCTTATTTTCGTGAAATCAATGACTATCTGTCAAAAAGAATAATGAGAGATGTGAGATAACTGCTGTCAAACTCATGATTGAAAAGTAGCGATTTTCATTGTGAACATAAATCACAACTTCTTCCTCTTGCTTAGCTAATATTCTCCGACATCCTTTAAAGAAAAAAATTCTAGAGAAATACTTCATAAAACTTAGTCAAAACAATAGATAATGGGGTTACTAATTTGAACATCAATCAATCAGAAAATAGAACTCTGGGATCCCAAACTAGTACTTAACCATTATGATAAAAAAAAAAATCACGTTACACTGCAGAATAAGATTGGGGTAGTCTAATTATAGCATTTATATGTCACACTCATGAGTAAAATCATAGGGAATCAAGCAGTGGAATCTGAATAAGAAATGTGAGTCTTAACAGTTCAGAATCATTTGAAAATGCTCCAGATGCCAAGGGAGAAGTTATGGACAACAAGGGTAAAGGAAGCATCAGGCACCAGAGCTTGCAGTTGGTCTTTCAACTAGATACATTTTCTGTAATTCATGTGGACCACGATAAGACACAGATTGGATTTTGAAAATTCCAGTGATGGGATTGGAATGTATACAAAAGATACATATCTTATAGGTCTCATGAAGGTGCTCAAATAGTCAACACTTAGATTATTTCACTGGTTGCATTCAATAGAAGAAAATAAAATAGACCAAGACATTCTACCATCTAGAGAAGTTTAATTTAAATGGACAAAAATGAAAATCCACTTTCTATCCCAGAAGAGTAACTGTGTTAGTCAGCTACCCAACATTGTGAACATATTTGAAATAATGGACTCAGGAGTGGGAATGGCTTGTTTTGAATCAGTTTTCAGGGGTTTGAGATTGGCTTGGTGTTTGTTTGGTCTCTGGTCAGGCATGGAATCATGGTGGATGTACACAGCATTTGGAGCCACTCTTGTCATGCAGCTGGCATTGAGAAAGAGACGGTTGTATACATGTGAATGTGTCCATCTGGCCATTGCTTCTCCTCCTGTGTCTTCTGACCTCCCAGTACCACCACAAGCTGACCTTTCATACCCAATTTGTAATGACACTGTGTTGGTTTGCCAAAGTTCCTAATTAAAGATGAGCTTTTCATTAGATTCCCCATTATCTCGATAAGATCATTTGTGCAAAAATACGAATATATTTGGAATGATTTCCATATCAGTACTTTACATCTTAGTATCTTACATGTTTCTAAATTTTTTATGAAAAATAGAGATGCTTAAAATGAGCTTTGAGAATTAAGATCTTAAAATTTCTGAACTACATGGATGTTTTTCTATATTGCTTTCCCAGGTTTACCAAGTAAGAGTGCTAGTATGTACATTACCTTTTCCTTTCAATTTTTAAAATGATTTCTTTCATAATTATAAATTTAGCCATCAGAATAAATGACTATAAAAGTATTCCTATGTCTAAAACTGTCAACAGGGTTAGATTCAGGCTTAAGAGGAATAATATTTTGTAATATTATTAATAGCATGTGAGAAGAGGATTAGGAGAAATCCAGCAAACTTTCAGTAGACAGAACATTGAAATGCTCTGTGGGATGGGGAATTAAGAGAAGAGCCAGAAATAAAAGATTAGTATGGATTCCCTAATGAGTTTCCTGTGCTCCCCATGCAATCCTGCCTTTGGAGGTTCACTGAGAAAAACTGGACATTTGTTCCATTTTGTAGAACTTCCAGAAACATGTATATTGGTGATAGTAAGGGTAAGAATGAATAAGCTAGTATTATTTTTGTATTAGAGACTGACACTTAATTGAATGCTACAGTTACCTATATATATATATTTGCTAGAGGAATATAAACTGTATTTGTCCTTAGAATAATTTCTGTGTGCAGTATTCTTAAATGTTGTGGAAATTATTTTACAAACATATACTGTTCATTGTAAAATACAAAAACATGTATTCATGTTATTGGGAATTGTGGAAAGACAGAAAGTACAGGACACACCAAAAGAAATATCTCTAAGAATTAAGCAACTTTTTGATGGTACCAATTAAAGATATCACTTAATGCCAAAATGAGTATTCAAAGTAAGTTGGAAGCAAAAATACACGGAGAAAATACAAGTAGCTTTTCAACTTACCAGAGTGTCCAGAAGTAATGTTACAAGATTTATGTCATTCACATTAGCTTATAACCTGTGACATTTTAAAATATTGTGGCAATAAGCGCAAAATGAATGTGGAGTTTAAATTGCTGTTTGGCTTAGGGTTATTTCTAGGTAAAGTTTATGGTGGTCCAGCAAAAAGACTCACAGGTTTCTATGTTCTTACAGTATATGATGAACACAGAAAGTCAAGCTTTACAGAACATAATTATTATACAGATTGATGATAGCTTCTTCCCTTAGGACTTTATATCTGACGTTACCTTCCCAGCAACTCTTTCAGAGTCCATCCCATGCAATAATTCTCCCCCTAAAACTTCACAGTCCTACTTTTGTCATCTTTAGAACTTACTGGAGCATAGACTCAGTGTTGTTTTGTTATTGCTTATATTCCATTGTTGATCTAGTAAATGAACATAGTGCATACATTTAATTTATTGTAGAAGTCTAATCCTAAACCAGATACTCACATGGATAGTAGACAATCACTCAGTTTTTCAACCAAACAAATGAACAAATGAATGAATGCATAGAAGAATTAAATTTCCTATTTGTAGCACTAAGTAACCATAAAATATAACTGATCACTAGGGTATTTTGTAGTTCTCATTATTTTCCAATATTGAGAAACTGTTTCTCACTCTATGTATTTGATCTACCAATTTTTTTGACAATGAAACAACAGTAGCAATTTTTAGAGAAAAATGCTTTGATTAGAGAGCCTCAGTGTAGAGAAGACTTGCATGGTAGATAAGAAATTAATTTCAGTTACTAACATGCCCATAAATGTCCACATTCACTTTATGGGAGCACTTTAAGCATATTCTGTAATAGGTAAAGTAAGCATCTTCCAATTACATACCGAGTGTGTGTGTCCAGGTGCAGCATGTTTCATTCCATTGCAAAGCAGATGCAACATGCTTCAATCACTGTAGAACAGATGCAGTATGCTTCGTTCCACTGCAGAGCAGATGCATTATGCTTCAATCACTATAGAACTGATGCAGTATGCTTCAGTCACTGTAGAACAGATGCAGCATGCTTCAATCACTGTAGAACAGATGCAGCATGCTTCAAT
>LOJH01015443.1:0-23442 GCA_001685095.1 Ellobius talpinus | reverse complement strand
TTCCTGCCTGAGTAGGCAGCGGGATCAGGTCTACTAGAAAGTGGCAGTTTTGAACTCTGTAGCCCAGGATAACTTCAAACTCTGTGATCCTCTTGCCTCACCCTTCCCCACGGCAGGTCTACATGTATGAACCACTATGCTGAGTTCTCCTCATTGATTTCTATTGATCTGTTACCTGAACCTGAAACCTGGGTTTCAGGTTAACCTGAATTTGCTTCTGGGGTTCAAACAACAAGGCAACTTGGGAATTAGATTTCCAGTGCCAGCCTCTTGGTTTCTTGGTAGGTGATTGCTCATGGCAAACACTGTCCCTGGTATCATTTGGCACAGAGAACCTTACCAGGCTAAGAGCTGGGCAGGATACAGGCTCCCCTGTCCTGAGGCACCAGCAGAGATATAGTTCCAGTTTGCTGAAATTAGTAAATCTTCATTATTATGGATTGGCTTTTTTTTCTAGATGATTGAGAATCGGATCTCCCAGGTCCCTATTAACCCATCCTATCGTGTCTTTCCAACTGTTTCCTAAAAGACAAAACAGCATAGGAATTGGGCATGAAGATGTTTTTTCTTTGAGTCAGAAGCCCATGTTAAACTTTGGGCTCTCCTTGAATATCTTCTAAGTTGGTACTAGACCTAGAGGTAGAAGCTTGGGACTCCAGATTCCATCCTGGGTGAAGATTATATAGATTCCAGGCAGTCAAGTAAATGGCAGAAAGTTTGTTCTGGGGACTAACCAACCACCTTTGAAGGCCCAACTCTAGGGAGCTCTGTTGAGCCCTCTAAGAGGATGTAAGTTCTTGGAATACAGCTGGGGTACCATTCACCCTTCCAGAAGATTGGCTTCCAAGTGCTGTTGGGATGCTGGTCTGGTAGGCCTATCCCAGGCCAGCAGAGTCTAAGCGTGGCCATGAACCAAGCCCAGAGCACTAATCTATATAACCCTCAGGGTCTGGAAGGCCCCCAAGGTAACATGTGATCACAAATGGAGAAAGCCCAGTTGGAAATCCTTTCAAAATAAAGAAGGGAGAATTTGAAGTGGATCCAACATGCAGCTCATGAGAGATTGCTCTTTCATCTTTGAAAGTCATCCAGAAGAAAGTGAATATTGATGCCTAGAGATAGAGAGGCAATAGATGGGCTCTCTTCTGTGGGGACCAAGCTACACCATGCTCAGCCTAGACAAGGACATACTCTCTCATCTTTAATAGCTTCAACTGAGAACTTCTGTTCTTCTAAACTCAGTTTCAAGTTGCCCAAGGGCCCAGACACATGCCTAGTAACTCCATTCAGACTCCCAGTGAACTGTGGGAGCCAACTGGGTTGAAAGAACAGGTTATACATTATTCCAGAATCACCTAGAAGGGATGAGCAGAACAGCAGGCCTTCATCAGAAAGCAGGTCCCACTCTGGCTGCCACACTCCTCTTCCTTCTGAGCATGAAACAGTCAAGCCACCATTCTTGACGAATGCCAGTATCTGTTACCATCACACCCATGGGGGACGCTGGGCCCACACATGCTCCAGCCTTATCCACACTGATGCTCACACTTGATTGCCACACTCCTATGTAAGTCCAACTAGTGTGTAGGAAGTACAAGCTAAGAAAGGTTCAGATGGTCCTGGTGTCCATGCATCTTAGTCAAATAGGGCAGAGTGACTGTGAGTCCAGGCTTTCTCATCTCCGAAGCCACATGTCTTCCCATCACTGCCTCTCCTGAAACTCAGGAGGGCTTTAGAAAGTCAGGAGCCACATTTGACATCGTATTTACTTCCAAACACATCTTATTATGATGGACAGTGCAGTTTATCAATTGAAGAAATGATTTTTATTAATCACCAGGTATGGATAACAATGCCATGGACTATTTCAAGAGATAGACTTACTTTTCCAATATATTATTGAGAAATAATATGTTTAAAAGTAGAACTCACTTTTGGCTAGATGTCTTATCACCACTGGTTCTTCTATGATGGTAGCAGGAGTGGTGGACCTTCCTTGGAGCTCATAGCCGGTGATCTGGGGCTGTGGACGAGGAAAGGCCTTCTTTTCTCTAACATAATTCCACTTGAGAGAAACCTCACAAAGACCAGCATAGTTCTAGAATGTTTTCTGAAAGAAATGATGGCAGAGGCTCCTCTATTTCCTGAACTCTGAAAGACCAAATTTTACCCCAAATTCTCACTCTTCTTTCATATTCTAAAATAAAAAGTAAGCTTAGAAGGGCTTCAGCATATCAGGTCCCATGGTTATGGCTCTGGAATGTTCCTGAGGGTTCCAAGTAGCATCCCCTCACTGTTGCCAGCCTAGCTCTGCTCCCTTTTACAGCCCTCAATGAAACTGTCCTCCAGGAGGAGGTGAGGGCAGGTGAGGGTGTGAGGACAGGGTCAGAGATAGAACCCTGACAACCAAAAGAGGCTTCACACAAGGCTCTGCTGCTAGGTCAGTAAACCTGCGAATGCTCTGCCCCCAGGGTGTTGGTAGTTTTCCTGGAGAAAAATGGACCACATAGAAGAGGTGAATTCTAGCCCGGGAGTTGCTCCCTTGTAGAAAATCTATCAAGGAAAAAAACTGAATGCAGAGGGGTAGGTGCTCATGGCATATGCTGCAGTGGTGTGGCTCTAATGGGAAGATGGTGAGATGCTGTATAGTTCAAGTATCCCTGTCCTGCTGCTCCCCCATACCGGTTTCTCTCTGCCGGCCTCTTCCTGAATAACCACTCAGAGGCTTAATATCAGTTACAATTGTCTGGCCAATGGCTCAGGCTATTACTAGCTCACTCTCTCTTTAAATTAGCCCATTTCTATTAGTTTATATTTTACCATGAGGCTCATGATTTGCCAGTAATGTTTAGATCTCTTTCTCTTTTGGCAGCTATATGGTGTCTCCTCCACTCGGCCTACTCTCTCTCTGTATCTTTGTTTGGATGTCTTACCTAGCTTTACTCTGCTAAGCCATTGGCCAAAACAGCTTTATTCATTAACCAAAAGAAAAAATACAGAAGGACATCCCATATCATCTCCCCTTTTCTAATTAAAAAGAAGGTTTTAACTTTAACATAGTAAAATTGCATATAACAAAACAGTTATCAGGCAAGAATTAGAGTTACAACATTTAGTCTCTTTGTATTAGGCAAAATTAAAGAAAATGCTCTATCACCTACCTTATCTTTGCGAATCTAAGGCTTTAGTGCTGTCTCTGCTGGGGACTTGTTGGCATACAGGCCTGTTCCAGCTGAGGTTTGGGAGGGGGGCCATCCTGGAAGGCCTAGCATGGCAGATAGCATGTGTGGGGGCTGGCATTTATGAACAGTTCATAAAAATATGAGCAGTCTGAGGAGATGTGATGTGGTTTGGGCTTAGTAGAGTATCTTGAGCAGAGAATTGATCTTGAGGGTGGAATAGAACTCTCATGGCTATGGCATGGAGGAAAACAGGTGGCAAAGGAAGGAAGGGACAGCAATGAGGCTCAAGAATCGAGCTTTACAAGTCTTGGTGAGTGACAAGGGACAGGGCTCCTTTCCCACACCTTTCCCAACATTGTGTTTTGATGCACTTTTCAATCCGCTCTTCGAGCTGGGCCAACCACTGTTCTCGCCTTCCTTGGCTCTGTATGTCTTAGTTGCAGAGAAGTGTAAGAGAAGGGTTTGACAATGTGTAATGAAGCTCAAAATATTCCTTACCTAGTAGTGCTGCAGCTGGAAACCCACCCGTGTGGCACAGTCCTGAGGCTGTGACACAAACCCAGGGCAACGTGAGTGCGTCTCTAGGAGCCTCGTTAAACACGTGAGGTGGGGGAACTTGTCATGTGAACTAAGTCCATGTCTGATCAATTAAACACAAAATATACAAGCATATGGACATATGCATGGGAAAACACTCTCTGTGCCAACACAACTAGAAGTTGTTAATTAAGCTTGTTAGGTTCAAGCAGTAGATTGAAGACCTATGTTGTATAGTTTCCCTCATTATGTTCACATTTTTTTCCTGAGTCACATCCATATTTATATTTGGCATCCAAGAAAATGCATGGTGCCAGGGAGGCTAAGTCATGTGGAGCCATGAGAACCAGGAGGGACAGTGAGTGAGGTCTGGAGACATGTTGAGTTACACTTGATAACAGTATGTTTTAGAATGTGGGTAATGTGTATAATGATGGTGGCTGTGAAAAACTAACCTCAGTCGGCAGGGTAAGCAAGATGAGCCCAGAAAATGATTGATCTGTGCTGGCCTCTAAAAGCTGTAACATGTTTGTGGAAGACTGGGGATTTCCAGAATACCCTGGCCTCCCAAATCCCCAGGAAGCCCTCTCTCTCATATTCAAGGTCATATCTTAGAACATTTGGTTACACTATGATTTTCTGTACCACAGGAGACACCCGGGCTTCGATAGGACCATGCTGCAGAAGTGGCAGGTATAGTCATTCCCTGGTGATAGTGGTGGTGGTGGGACATCCTGCAGGATATAAGCAGAAAGAGCCCAGATCTGTTAAGAGGATCTGTGCTATGTACTTCAAAAGGAAGTTTGTGTTTTAAATGTGCTAAATTCCAGCTCTTTCCCTGGCAAGATCTCAGGGATGGAAGATTAGCCTCTGCGCACTGGAGTAGGAAGCCGAGGATGTATAGGCGCCTCTACGTGTATCCATCCTCCCTTCCTTGAGGATGTGCACACATGCACATGCTGGGGAGAGGGGGTTGTCATGCAAGTCACTTCTTAGGAAGACATGCATGGCTCCAACACAAATGAGTCACGGTCTGGAGCTCTCAGTGCAGAAGAGATCCCAAAGAGGTCAGTCCTGCATATCCTTCCACATGGAGCCTGTACCTCTGTCTGTGCACGTTCAGCTTAAGCCAGAGAGCCCTTGAGTGTTACCCTGATAAAGACAAACAGGGAAAACCCTTTCCAGAGCATCAGAGGCGGACCAGTGAGGACTCCTTTCTTTGTAGCTACCATCTTTTAGATCATTTTTCTAACAGTGAAAGGGCCAGCAAAGAGTTCATTACCAGCATTTGTGCTGGCATTCGGTCAGCATTTGATGTCCCACTTGAGTGTTAAGATCAAAGAAAGCCATACCCTTTGCTTTGGCTTGCTGGTCTACTTCTTCTTTGGCTAGTATAGCTTCCTAAATATGCTGGCTTCCCTTCACACTCAGATCAGTGGGTGCTAGCCTGCCATGGTGCTGGCTCCTGTATAAGATGTGGACAAAGAGCTTAGGTGCCACCTGCTTGTTCTCCTGCAGTCTAGGCTTCCTGTTGGGGGGTCAGGGTTAGGTCCCCATAGCCTCAGATAGCTATCAGATGTGTTAGACTTGTCCCCTTTTGTCTCTTCTGACAGAAAAGGGAGCTCAGCAATTTTGAATACCTCATGTACCTCAACACCCTGGCTGGAAGGACCTACAATGACTACATGCAGTATCCTGTGTTTCCCTGGGTCCTTGCTGACTACACCTCAGAGGTAAGGTATTCTCCAGGATAGGCCCCAGGGCTTCAGGGATTTCCTGTCCCTATCATGAGCACACAGAGCCTTACTGCAAGCTTCAGTTCCCTGGGCCTTAAGGTTGCTAGGCTCCCCTGAAGCCATGGCAATTTTTACCTGGGTTCCTGCTGCAGATCCAGTGAGATTATCACCATGACTGGGATTATGTTAATCAGCACATGGATGAATGAGCCTCGGAGGGATTTCTGGCACCTCTGAAGGAAACTGTAGCCTATCTGCTGGGTCATCACAGAAGATGCTGCATTCACAGAGAGCCTCTTCATGGGCTTCCTTCCTGGAATCAGTGGATACAGAGAGAGGGAAAAGGGGTCTGAGGCAGAGAGATGAAAAGGAAAAGAAAGTAACCCATTCTGCCTAGTATGGCCGTGGAATCTGAGCTCCGCCCCAGCCCTTAATAAAGACATGCCATGGCCAGGGAGGCTCAGGGCAAGATCAGACCACTTGTCTCTCTTGGCCTCCATTCCTGGATCTCAGCATGCAGAAGTCAGGAGGGGGAAACCCTCACAGCAAGATTTGAGTGGTGTGTGTGTGTGTGTACAACCTGGTCGTAAAGTAGGTCTGGGCCCTGATACTCTGTTTATCAGGGGATGTGTTGAGTGTGTGTGAAAAACAGAAGTTCGTGCGTGAGTCATGGGTTAGAACAGCCTGACCCACCCTGACCAATTCTGTCTATGGATGCTTATGTGGAAGAGCCTCGGGTTTGGAGGATGGAAGCCTTTGTCTCCTGCGGCTTCCCATCTCCACTTCAGACAGTGAATGCAGCAACGTCTTCTCACCGGGCCACCCCTTGTTTTTTTTCTCACACTAATGGTCCACCTGAAGGCAAGGCCTTACAAATAGGAACTTTCAAAATTCAAGAGTCAAACCATGCTTACAAAGTAATGTTTGTAAACATTCGCTGTTTAATACATACCTGGCGCTTAAAATTATGATTATTTTCCTGTGTTTAAAAATTGGGAAATTTGGGGGGCCATAGAGATAGCTCAGTGGATTACAGCACTTTCTGCACAAGTATGGGTGTCTGAGTTTGAACCTTAGCACCCATGTACAAAGCTGGGCATGGCTGGGTGTCCTATAATCCCAGAGATGTTAGCTAGCCAGCTTTGCCAGAGCTGTGAGCCTCTGGTTCAGTGAAGACCTTCTTCTACCCTCCACCTTCACATATGAGGGCATGGGCACCTGGACACTTGCAAGCCTACACCACATACATGCAATATAACACACACACACACACACACGCTTACACACACTCACACACACACTCATATACCCACAGATGCCCACATTCACACACACACTCAGATACGCACTCACACACACTCATACACACTCATACACACTCACACACACTTGGGAGTTTTCTCTTGAACATCTGTGACTTGGGGGAAAATTGGAGCTCTGGCAGCTGTGAACCACTGCCTGGAAACTGAGCGGGGACTGCATCCCTTTTGTCCGGGACTGCTTTCTGCCTGCTTTTGAGGTTGTGACAGCACTGTCTCTCGATCAAGGGACTATGAAAGAGATTTGTGAAGAAACAACCCCCTCTCACAGGGAATGTCTAAATCCAGGGATACTTAGTGTCCCCACTGCCCCCCAACACACAGAGCAAGTCTCCGAAGACACTGAAGTCCTTCCCATCCCCACTGAGGTGAATTCTCAAGGTCAGAAGTGTTATGCCCAGATCACAGAGTCCCCCAAAACTAACTAGGAAACCAAGTCCTGTATGTAAAAGCAAAGAGCCTTTATTCTTACACAATTTCGCAAACGTGGACTCTTCATGTGTCCAACGTATTAGAATGGTAGGAGAGCTCCAAACTCAATTGGGGTTGGGTTTTTATAATAGCAAAGGTAGGGATGAGGGATTTCTAAGATTCAGGACCCCTGATTGACTGACATTTATCTGGGAGTGTCCTGGTGAAAAGTGATGGGTGTGTGCTGGCAGGTGATCCTGTCTACAATGGTTGGAACATTAGGCATTTCCTTTGGATGGTCTGTTCCTAGTTAGGGCCTGGGTGGTCTCAGTTTATGATCTTCTTGGAACCAGGTACTGTCTAAGGGTAGACTACTGAGACTCCCACCTCTATTGAGCTTGTCATGGCTGGGTCCTACAAGGAGCAGGGCCAGCATTACCTGCCTTAATTGTCTAAAAGATAGTGGACCTCAAAAAAATGAACATGTTCCTCTCATCTCCCTCCTCCCCCACCAGCCCCATGACCTCTAGCTTTTTATAAAGTGAGTTTGACTTGAAGCAGGCCCCTGAACTATTGCAGCAAATTATTTAGTAATGGCAACAGCTAAAAGTCTTATAGGCAATGGGAATTCTTTTGAAAGTCTCTTTCAGAGCCTGGTAGTCACATTCTGATTTGGGTCATCTAAGAACAGGCTTGAACCCATCTTCCCTCCTCTCACTTCCCATCTCTGCCCTATTAAATCTTTGTGGATCACTGGCTTCAGGGCCATAAAACTCCAGGTAGCTAGCTAATCACCACAGGGGTTCAGACCAAATGACAATAAACTAATAAAGGGAGCCATAAAACTAAAGAGCATGGCTCCTGGGGCACCAGGGGACAGGGGAGTTAACTCAGCTGCATGTCTGCCTTCTAGATGTTGAACTTGACAAATCCCAAGACTTTCCGGGATCTTTCGAAGCCAATGGGGGCTCAGACCAAGGAAAGGAAGTTGAAATTTACCCAGAGGTTTAAAGAAGTTGAAAAGATTGAAGGTGGGTACATACCTGCTTAATTTTGTGTGTGTTTGTGTGTGTGTGTGTATGTGTGAATGTGCACAGGTATACATAAGTGTGTGCAGTGATGTTCTCAACTTCTTGAAAAGATCAGTAACTTCCTTGGTCGCACAGTCCACCAGCGATTATGTTTATAAAGAATTCTTGAATCCAGCTGTTAGCATTGTGATTGTATGAGAGAATCACCTGGAAGCCCTTGTTAACTAAGGAGACTGGAGAGATGGCTCACAAATTAAGAGCACTTCCTGTTCTTGCAGAGAATTTCAGTTTGGTTCCCAGCACCAACAAGGCTACTTCTAGCCATCTGTAACTCCAGTTCCAGGGGATCCAATGCCCTCTTATGGCCCCTGTGGGCAGTGCATGTATGTGATTCACTTCAATGACAGCAAAACATCCATAGGTACAAAATAAAAAGAAATCTTTTTTTTAAAAAATGTGTGTAGTAAGGCAGAGCCTGGGTGATTTTTATGGCCATCCTGAATGGGAAAAAAATATGCTGAGGGCTGGCAACTTCACATCTGGTGGTAGGGAAGTTGGAGGGACTGCATTCATCTAGTGTTTCTGTCTGGCATAGTTCTTCCCAAAGCACAGAGAAAAGAAACTCTGAGTTTAAGCAACTTGACCACCTTTCAATGATAGAGTCCACCGTTGACGGGCTCTAGAGCTTAGTCCTCAAACTTTGCAATCCATACATCACCTTTACAATCCTTGCCATATTCGTATGCCATCCAAGCTGTTAGTGCCTTAATGCTTTTCCTTACATCTGCTCGCCTCCTGAATTTCAATAAATGCACTTTAAAATGCTCTTCTCAAGCACAAGGAAGCCTGTCTGCTGCTTTCGGGTGGGTAGCCATACTCAAGCATGTCCTTTTGTTGTAGGCGACATGACCGTCCAGTGCCATTACTACACCCACTACTCCTCAGCCATCATTGTTGCTTCCTACTTGGTCCGGATGCCACCCTTCACGCAGGCCTTCTGCTCCTTACAGGTGAGATACTGTCGTTTCTTCCTGAATGCAAGGGCATGTACACACAGAGTCTCAGGCTTGGGTAAGGAGGCTGCCTCCTCTCCGAAACCCCAAACCTTAACTTGGCGCCTACACTTGTAGGAAGACTGCTCTTTATTCTGAATACTTGCACTTCTGCCTAATTTGTTAAAAAAAAAAAAACAAAGAGCAGGGAATAAGAAAATTTCTTATAAAAAATGTGAAAATTTAATACAAATAAGATAGAGTAAAAAAGAAAAGTAAAAATTGTTAAGACTAAAAATGTCACCATCAAAGATCAATAAAGAAAAAGGGACAATGAGCATCAAAATGCACAGATCTGTGCTAACTATAAATGAAAGGCTCCATGGAACAAATCAATTATCTAAACTAAAAACGAACAAGCAAACAACAAAAACAGCTAACTCAGAACCCATCCATAAGCTAACAACTGTTACCTTGCCAGCCTAGGATTGGCAGATTTCACAAATGAGAAGCAGATACCTAACCAAGTCTGCTTCTGGAGAGTCAGCGACTTCCACTTAATCAAGGACACACTGCAAAGTTATCTGCTGCTTCTCTGAGAGTTAAGTTATCTGGGTCGCCTGTGTTGTTTCATCTGGCAGTCTGGGAGGAGCTGGAGATGAGATGGGATCCTGGTTGCAGAATTTCAAAGTCAGAGTCCCTCGTGGGCACCACTGGGACAGTGCTGAGATCTTTGAGCGCTTTGTCTCCCTTCCCATGAAACCCTCTTCTGAAATCCTGCACCCAAGGATCCCATCCAGAGGCAGAGCTGTGGAAATGTGGAAAGCTGTCAGGTAGCCCAGCCTGAGCCAGCTGGCTGAGCTCACTGCAGGGACCGAGTTCATGGCTGACATGATCACCACCTTGCAATGGTCCTCTGAGAGAAAGCCATGGGCCTCTGATCAGGGGCCCACTGAACACACATGACCTCACGCTAACACATGAACCTTATCTCAGAGAAGTTTTAGTGTCCCAGAAACTGTGAGCTTGGGTCACTCAAAATACATTGACCCTTAAACACAAGAGTCACCCTTAGCTGACACTGACATACTCCTAATCCCTGGGAAAGAATGGAAAGGCAAGGCCAGGCATCTTCCCAGTAAGGAGTGAGCCCCTCACATTGTTTGTTTCTTGGCACACATCCCCTTTTCCCTGACTGTGTGGCTTGTCTAGACTTTGTATAACCCCTGTATCTCTGGAAATCCACTCAGAAATAATAAGTATGCTCCCCCTGGGCCTTTCTCAGGCAACAAGCATCTTAAGTAAGTTTAGTTTGGAGAATGAATGGTCCCAGAGCTCTACCCCATGCCAGGAACCTCATCCAGATGTTGCTCATTAATCCACAAGAAATGATGATCACTGCTGTTGATGATAATGATGGATTCTGCTGCTGCTTCCCAGCCAGGGAGCCGAAGCTGTCAAATGTTCAGAATGCTTTCACAGCTTCCTTTTGGCCTTCGCACCAAATGCAGTAAAGCCAGAGGTCCCAGCTCGTCTTGTTGCTGAGGGTCTTCCCCACAGGAAGATATGGAGTGGAGTGGAGACAGGCTGTGCTATGAGACTTACAAACCTGCCACTTCCTAGGTGCAGATATCCCACGCATTATGTCACCTCTGAAAATGAGGGTTTGTTTTGCACAGATCACTGAATCATTCAGAAGAGCAAATGAGAAAATATAAGGAAAGCCACTAGTGTTTGGGTGGAAGCCTCACACCAGCCCCTGGCACTTCTGGTGGTCAGCCATGACTACTTCCCCTCGTCCCAATGTGACAAACAGATCTGACCTGAGCAGAACTGAACTTGTCCAAGCTGGTCTCCTCTGGCTTAAACTACTTTAAAGCAGCCTAGACTACAGTAAAGCATCCCAGAACAGAATGAGCCAGATTAAACAGGTTCTGCGAAGCCCACAAGAATATCTGGGTAATGATGCTAATCATTAGTGTGAGCTCTCTGTAGCCAGTTTGCTTCAATAATAACCAGTTAGTTCAAACTAGTTTGGGATGGTCTAACCCAGGGTAAGATGACCAGAGCCAACTTTTTATGTTTTTAGGAAGCACCTGAGCAATTGTTAGTGTGACCACACTGGGAATCTCAAATGTGACTCTTAGTTTTTTCTGGCTCAAGTTTGTCTTTTGGTAGATTGGCCCATCCAAATTGTAATCATGTGAGCTCCCTGTGTAAACCCTTTGCTCTGGACCAGTAAATTTTCAGTTGGTCATCACTGGCCTGAAGAACCAGACATCTTTTGTCTTATCCTAGAACAAAACAACAACAGTTTTAGTTCTTCAATGGATGAGTAACATCTGTGAGAGACTCCTCCCTGGGCCTTGCCAGATCTCAGAAGGAATGTTCTGGCATCTTTGTTTCATCTCATCTGCCTCCTAGGGGCAGGCCTGTCTCTTCTCAAGAGACTTTTGCCTACCCTCCTTCATGGTGACATTGTCTCTGTCCTTGTGGTCTCACCCACCAGAGGATCTGACTTTCAAGTTGGCTGTGGATGAGGTGGAGGGTGGAGGGTGGAAGGCTCCAGGATGCCTGCAGAGAGGCCTTCTACATTTGCAGGACACTGGGGCTCTGAGCTTTGAGGGTCAGCATGTTCTCCATTCTGAGCTGAGCAGACTGCCATTCACCTGCTAATGTGAGTGAGTCACTGGGGCCCCAGGGCCCTGTGTCCTGGCTCTGCCCTCTGATGTGGAATAGACCATTGCATTTCTCTGGATTTGGTTTCCTTACTCATGAGATAAAGATGGAGGGTAAGATATGGCTTCTGAAGTTCATTTCATAACAGCACTAGTCTGGAACACACTTCCAGATGATGCAAAGTACCTTACCCTTACCACTAAAAAGTTTAAGCTTTCCCATTGTGGCAAAGTGTCCATCACATAGTATCTACCCTGTAGCTATTTTTAAACATAGATCTTGGTGGTATGAAGTGCCAGAGTAGTGTGCCACGGAGCACATTTTCTGCCACAAACTGTGTGCTTGTGTGACACAGATGGTGTGGCCTGCTGAGCTGCTGACAGGCTGACACGGGACACTGGGCTCTACTGACTTAGCATGTTCTGGCCCAGTGTGGGGACAGAACCAGGATTTTCACAGTTTCAGAACTTCAGTGAACTGTGTCCTGACTCTGTAAGAGGTTCTTTACGCCCCTGTGGTTAAATGCTACTACATTTAGCCCGTTTCTAGAATTGATGCTCTTTAGTATTGATGTGTTTCTCTTTCTACTCAAAGTTGTCAATACAATGATAGATTTTTATAGTCTAGAAGATATTGAATAATTGCTCATCCATGAGGTTGGTTCCAGCATCCCTCTCCCATACTGCAATCAGAGGATGCTCAGGTGACTTATATAAAAGGGCATCGTATTTGCATAGAACCTATACATCCTCCCATATCCTTTAAACCACCTCTAGATTATTTACAATGTCCACTCCAGTACAAATGTCCTATAAGCAGTTGTAATACTATATGGTTCAGTGAACCGTGAGAAGAAAAAGCCCATACATTTGAGACAGACATGATCTATTAAAATATTTCCTATCTATGGTTTCGACTTTAAGTGTGGATCCATCCCTCAGATATGGTCTTCCAACTGTAGATGTGGTGTTGTGTGTGGTCTGAGCAGGTGGGATGTATGTAGACTGTGACCAGACTTATCATGGTCATGTGCTCTATAGTTCACTCCTTCTCTGGGAGGGATGGACCACTGTATTCAAGGCAGGTGGCTGATACCCCATCTTAATGACAATCCCAGTATTCTATAGTTCTCATGAGCCTTGTCTATGGCGATCCAGGATCTATGAGCCTCCTGAAAGCCAAGTCATTGTGAGACCTTAGCCCTGGCCTGTGTTTCCATCCTAGCAAAAGTGCTTGCTGTATATTCTCAGGCTTAAGAGGAGATCTAGCCTGGGTGGTGCCCAGCAAGGCAGCCTGTTCCCAGCAAGGACACAGTGTGGCGGCAGCTGCTATATTTAATAAGTAATGGAAATAAAACACGGTGCTAATTAAATCCCACCCCTGTGAAGTCAGCTGTTACAGCAGTGGGGAAGGGTTTTCCAAACTACCTGAGGCGAGATGGTGAGATGGCAGGATGGCTGAACTTTGTGCTAGGCGGATGCTGACTGCAGGGAACTGAGAATCCTGGAGTAGACTCAGCCTGTGATGTGACCTCCCAGCTTCAGGTAGGTACCAGGGTCACAGTAACATGAAGAAGACAGAGAGCCTGTGTCAGTGAGCACTGCCTCTGTGCACCCTACCTGATGTCATTACAGCTTCCAGGTTAGGCTCCAGCCCCCAACCAAGTACCTTGCCCTTGGTACCCAATATTTTGTGCATAGTTAGGATAGGAGGGCTGGACCAGAAAACCTCCAGTCACACTTTAAACGTATCATCAGGACCTGAAAACATGGGGTTTTCATGGTCCTAAACTATGACCTACAAGAATTTCAGGGTCCCTAGTATGGAATAATTTTGATATATGACTTTATCTAGGGGTACTGGAAAAGGCACTGGTAGAGTTGATGAGCCCAGATAAACTGGCCCTAGACTTTCTCCTTGGTAGTTGTATATTCATTCTGCCGTTTCCCCATCTTTTTCAACCCCTGACTGATGAGGATGGAAGCTTGGCTTGACTCACAGTAAGAAACATGGATGTCAACATGCTTCGGGGTACTTGCTTAAGAGAAAGGTCTCATCCTATGGGAAGGAGAATGGTGGCTGCTCTAGGTCAGACCAGTGCCTGTTGAGAGCAGCACTGACTAGTGCCTGGGCTTCCCAAATGTCACCCATAGCATTATATTTTGGAGTAGGATGTTGAGATGGGCTGTTTGCAGAGGCTCGTGGGATGCCCAACTAGTTTTCTCTTACCTGCCTTAGAAATGCCCCTCTTACTTCCTGTCCCCATCCTAAGGTGTCTCAGCCTTTTCTACCATCCTGTCTCTGTCAGGCACTGGAGAAGCCTGTACCCCAAGACTCGACCTTTGGTTTCCAATACTTTTCACTCCATTTCCTCTTTATTCCTTCGGAGAGCCCCAGGTTTTCTTCCTCATCTACTCTGAGATTGAATCTTAAGCCTGGGATCCTATCGCAGTCCCTGAACTATACAGAATAAAAGATATAGGACTAGGACTGGAGAGATGACTTAGTGGTTAAGAACACTGGCTGCGCTTTCAGAGGACCCAAGTTTGACTCCTAGCACCCATGAGGTGGTTCACACCTTTTGTAACTTCACTCCAGGGATCCATGCCCGCTCTGGTCTCTGTGAGCAATGTAAGAACACAGTGCACAGACATATATGTGCAGTCAAAAACCCATATAGGTAATTCAATACAAATTTTTAAAAAGATACAGGGCTCATTCCTTTGATAATGCTTCCTTATACCAAGCTTACCACCTGGGGTGGTATATCTTGCCTTCTCATATACATACTCGCTGGGGCATATACATTATTGATTTCACACCCAAAACAATCACTGAAGCTTCAGAGAGGAGGGGATAGGTGATTAAAGCGATTTGAAAAAACTCCTATTCACCCTCCAAGTAAGCACTGACATTCTTACCTGAGTCGGCTTAATTCCAGAGCACAGCATTCTCTATCATGGCACACTGCCTGATGGGCAGATGGTCATTGAAATCAGCTGACCCAAGTAAGCTAGTGCACTGCTTACATGATACTTCTCAACTATTAAGAAAAATGCCTACAGTGCTAATAGGTCATCAACCCCCTCCCAGGACCAATCCAATTTCTTAGCTAGATGTTAGTGGGCTGGTCTGCATTGGTCCCTGTTGGAAGGGTTTCAGTACATACTATAAGGATATCTAGGGATTGAAGAGGTGGCTCCATGGTTACGAGTGGGTACTGCTCTTGCAAGGGCCCTGAGTTTGAGTCTGAGCACCCATGCTCACAGTTCACAACTGCTAGCTCTAGTAGAATCTATTGCCTCTGACTCTGTGGGCATGAACATTATGCACATGTGTGCACATGTATGTGTGTATGTGTATATATCATGTATGTATACATACATACATAATGAAAAATAACAAATGTTAATAGAAAATATATGTGTAGTCACATGTCCTTGAACACATGTAAAGTCTGAGTTTCTTCTGAGTATGGGCAAAAATTGAATGTTTGCCCTCTGACCTTCTTCCTGCCCAGGCTAGAGAGGGGTTTAAGAATGTCATGACTGAAAGGTTTACCCAGGGACAACAGCAACCTAAGGCTCATGCAAATGGAGCATTTTGCATGCATGCTTTCAGCAATATGCATTATTTTTCAGGGCAAGTCATTTACAACCTATGTGCTTGTGCAAAGACCAACATTTCCTTGGTTTTAACTTGATGTTCAGAAACTCCCTTTGTCATACCCTTGCCTCTCCACTGCTTCACTCATAATTTTGATTTGTATCTTTCAGTATTGCTGGGTGCTTCTTAATATTATAGACGAGCAAGATACCGCAGATAATCTTCTGATCCTTACTATATTCAAAATACATTGCCAGCGATTTTCCATGTGTGTGATATCGTGTGTGAACCTTTTGTCTCTGAGCTCTGCAGCCTTAACTTGGCTCCACTGCCTTCCAGCTTTGAGCAGCACACAGGAAATCATCTGCCATTGAGCAGTTATGTTACTGATCTTCACTGGTCATTTGCATACACATTATTCATGACAGGCAAGGACAGCTGCAGGATGGACAAGGGGGATGATCTCAGCTGGGGAGCTCTTGCCTGTCACTTTCTTCCTCCCATTCTTGCTGTTGCTTACTCCACTTGGCTGATTTTCTTCCTGTGGGTCACTCTGCAAGGCTGGAACCACACAGCTCAGTGCTTCTCAGTCTTGCCCTGTCTCTTGTCATCTCTGCCTGCTTTCCTAAGAACTGAGGTCTGTCTGAGACTGACTGCCAGCTGGTGCTGGAGTTTATGTCCACCTGCACACTCAAAATACGAGCAACAAAGCAACTCCACTTCTTCTTCTAGGGAATTTGGTGTTTTCTTTTGTATTGCAGAAGTGAGAAAACCCATTAATTTTGAAACAAATGTATGCAAATACATTTATTAATATAGGAAATAGGAAAATCAGTTATTGCTTCCTTTATAAATAATACAGGCTTAAGTTTTAAAGATATTACTTTTGCTAAACTGCATTAGACAGCTGTGAAAAAAATAACATTTTTCTTTGTGGTAATATCTTTAACCAGATTTGTAGCACTAACAATATTTCCTATGTATATATTATTTTTATTTAATACAGGTAATCTTTTTATTACCAAATCATATTGTTTCTCAGGAGATTACCATCAGCACTTATAAAAGCTGCAAAAGGAAAAATGGGACCAGGAGAAGACATCAATCTCCCATGATGTGAGGCTCAGGCTGCAGATTAAATATACAAAGCTCTTAATACATTTCAATGAGCGACTCATTAGGTGCAGATTTATTTAGATTTCCCACACTTCATTTCTATTTCCATTTCGATTTGATGGTGGACATTGTCTCTTAATTTTAATGCAGAGCAAAGTGACCTGGGTGGGGCACATCTTGAAGCTGTGTGTTATGGTCAAGACCTCATGGGGACCCGGATATCTTAGTGTTTCTGTCTTTGTGCAGAAAATACATATGGCTCACAATGGATCATTGCCTCTGGCTCAGAAAATGGACCACCCAGTTCTTGGCTACCAGGTTGCCCAGAGGTGACATGCCTTAGATATTTACAGATCCTCTCTCTCAGAAAGAGCTGAGTCCTCTTCAACCTTCTGCTTCCACATAGTAGGCCAAGTTTGTGCTGGTTCCAGCGATTTCCTTAGGGACTGGCAGAGCAAAACATACCCTTTATAGCTGTACCCATGGACTTGGCCCCAGCTCTGACATCCACTGCTTTGATAGCCTTGGGGAAATGAGTGCACTTTGGGTGCCAGTTTTCCGGTCTATAATATGGAGATGCCAATTCATTCCTGACTTCAGGGCTCTTTCCTGGGAGGCCGAGTGGATAGAGGGAGACACACATGTGGCTGATTGCATCTCCCTTCCTCTCCCAGGGAGGAAGCTTTGATGTGGCTGATAGAATGTTCCACAGTGTGAAGAGCACGTGGGAATCTGCCTCCAAGGAGAACATGAGTGACGTCAGGGAGTTGACCCCTGAATTCTTCTACCTGCCCGAGTTTCTAACCAACTGTAATGCAGTGGAGTTTGGTGAGTAGAGGTGTGGGAGAGCCTACTGGGGGAGGCCAGGGAGCTCAGGATTTCTCCCACAGGTCTCCAGGGAAACCTGTTTCCTTGATGGAAACCTCACTAGGCCCCTAGTCAGGACCAGTGCACAGAGGGTGAAGTCTCTGCTGGGCCACAGAATATTGCTGCAAAAGTATTTTCCCAGGAAGGGTGCTGGGTCCCAAGTTTCCAGGACAGCACCCAGTACCTATCTTGGGCAGTGGCCTTTTCTCTGAGGATGCCAAGAGATAAGGTCCATAGTGAGATAGTAGCCAGGAATCCTGAATCCTTGCTGACGACTCAGGTCTAGCACTGCCTACCCACATTCCCCTCCCCCTACACAGGGTTTCTCTATGTAAAAGCCCTAACTGTCCTGGACCTAGCTCTGTAGACCAGGCTGGCCTTGAACTCACAGAGCTCCATCTGCCTTTGCCTCCTAAGTGCTGGGATTAAAGGTGTGTGCCACCACCACTGGCCCCACGTTCTTATCTTGAGGTTCACTAACACCATTTCAACTGTGGCTGACTGCTGGGTGGCACATCCTCTTTCCTGTAGCCTAGGATGTGTCGGGCCTTTTTCCGGCTTCAGAGATGGCACAGACAGTGACAGAGACTCAGGGGCCTGGGGAGCCCTTGGAGAATGCACATGTGCCATGAGTCTCTCCCGTGAATGTGTGTGAGAGGAAGGCGGAAGGAACCATATGCTGAGGGGATAAATGGTCAGAGCTGGAGCAGGCAGTAAGCAAGCTCTCTAGCCAGATCAAGAGAAGCCATGGCTGCTGCAGACAACACCTGGAGGTGGATATTAATATCCTTCAGGCCTGCCCACTCTTAACCTCTCCCTTTTCCTTCAGGCAAGGGTTCGGACCTGGATTCAGGCCAAGTGAGGTCATTTCCCACAAAGTCTCATTTGGTTTCCAGCCCTGGGCATGAGGCCACAGTGCCATGGAGCACCTCAAGTCTCTCCAATTCTGGTCCAGCCAGCAGGCCTGACCTGGGTCCTTGGTGAGCCTGGCCGTGTTTGGGTTCTCAGATACCTAACAGAACCGTGCAGAGTTCACCTCTGCCTTTGGATTACAGCTGTGTCCTTGGAGGAAGATGTGACAGGCTTAGATGGAGAAATGACAGGGTCAGAGACAGCCAGGTGTCATTAGGAGAACACGTGACTATATAGTACCTACTGTGCACAGGCACCTCAAGCAGATGTGGTTTATCCTAAAGACATGTTCCAGACGGGATTTACGTTATAAATAAATAAAGATGCGAAATTGCCAGGTGTTGAGAAACCCTGTGAGGAAGACAGTCAGGGCCATGGTGTGAGAATGAATTGGGGGCACCTGTGTTATTCTGTTCCCCAGGGAGAGCCTGGAGCCAAGTGTGGGTGATGAGAAAATGAGGGTGGGCACAGCCTGAAAGCCCCAGGTTAGAGGGGAATGTTGTTCTGCTTGCATCGTAAGTGCTCCTCTAGAGGGCTCAAACCAAACCATAGGAGCGTTGCTGAGTTGCTGGTCATGGCTGGTATTATTTTGTGAGTGCTGTATGCTTACTTTTCTCATCTCATGTCAGCTCTGCAAGGCTTGGTCAGCACCTTCACCCTTACAAATGGAGAAACTGAGTCCCAGGAAGGTCAAGCGTTTTGTTCAAAGTTGGCAGCTGGTAGAAAGGGGAGACTTGGGCTCGAAGCGAGGCTGCTCTTCTTGCTCTCTTGGGATTTGTCATTAAAAATCCATTATAATTGGTTGAAGACTTAGGAAGATGGTGTGTGCCAAGAACTTTGAGTGGTTCCCTGCATAGACCTGGGTACTTGCATGCCTGGGTCATCATCAGCGTCTTCTTCTGTTGTTTCATCCCCCCAGCAAAAGGCATTGTTAGTGGTGAGTCAGATGCACCAATAGTGGTAGCAATAAGACTGTGAGACTTGGAAAGCTAGCCCTAGTGTCATTTGGGAAGCCAGGAGGATCTCATGAAGGATGCCAGCTGTATGCCAAGCAGAGGAAGACTTCGGCTCTGTGGACAGAGGTAGCAGGAAGCAGTGTGATCTGGTCGGATCCAGCTCATATTCCAACCTGCAAGGAGTTGGCTGTTGTTAACGACATGGTTCTGAACCTAGTGTGGTCTCACTTATGTCTCCTGTTTCCCTTCACACTCAGGACGCATGCAGGATGGAACAACCCTGGGGGATGTGCAACTCCCTCCCTGGGCTGATGGGGACCCAAGGAAATTCATCAGTTTGCACAGACAGGTGAGACACTCCAGTCTATCCTCATGTGCACTTTAGCATCCCCGCAGGCTCCATGTAGTTTTCTATCTCACTGGTGGGGACAAACCTTGAGACTTTGATGTCCGGAGGAACCAGGGAAGAGAGCACACCAGGGAAGTTTGTGTTCTTGGATGGTTGAAGAACACTGGTTTGCTCTGTGATTGTACTAGGCTGCTGTGATGGGCATCATGCCAGCAAGTGTCATGTCTGATGTTTTCTGGCTGCCCTGGTGGCATGTCAGTGTCCTCTCCAGCCCCCCACCCCCACCCCAGTAGTGCTACTACCTGAACTGTGTTCTCAGTATTTCTCAGACATGGTTTGGAGCCCCCCATGGAGCTCTCACCTACCACAGGGATTTCCAATAGTGGAGATGATTGAGCCTGCCATCCAGAAAAACTGATGAAGATGGAGGCCAGAGACTACGTGGGGATGCCTGTCTTGGGTCACACTTCTTCTGGGTTAGCCAAAGGAAACAAAAACGTGCTCAGCATCATTAGTTATCAAAGAAACTCATTCAAACCAGAATGAGATGCTACAACATACCCATAATAATAAAAACTGGGCGTTGTGCACATTTGTGAGCCCCGTGTTAGGGGTGTGGAACAGAAAGATCCTTGGGGCTCACTGGGGTCTAGCCAGCTCTGAAAATTCCAGGCCTGTGAAAGACCTTGTCTTAAAAAAAATAAAATAAAATTATCTGGGCGGTGGTGGTGCACACCTTTAATCCCAGCACTCAGGAGGCAGACAGGCAGATCTCTGTGAGTTCCAGGCCAGCCTGGTCTACAGAGCTAGTTCCAGGACAGGCTCCAAATCTACAGAGAAAGCCTGTCTCAAAAAACCAAAATAATAATAATAATAATAATAGAAAAAAGTTTTAAATGGGGGAAGGGTAGCACCTGCAGAAATGCACCTGCATTTGACCTCTGACCTCAGTATGCATACACACACCTATGAGCACACATAGACACCAACCCACACATACAGTGGCTTTAAATTTAGAGAACTGAATTTTATAAAAGTATGAGTTAGGATTTCCTGCTCTTTGGGTTTCGATTCCAGGCTCTTGAGAGCGACTTCATCAGTGGAAACCTCCACCACTGGATAGACCTGGTTTTCGGATGTAAGCAGCAGGGGCAGGCTGCTGTAGAGGCAGTGAACACTTTCCACCCCTACTTCTACAGTGACCGAATAGACCTCACCAGCATCAGTGACCCCCTGATCAAGAGCACCATCCTGGGGTTCATCAGCAACTTCGGACAGGTACCCAAGCAGGTAGGTGCAGCAGGCCATGACGCTCGTCTTCTTTATCAAGAGCGTGGGCAGCACAAGCTTGGGAAAGATGACAAGGATGTTCTATGCCATTAGGAGTGAAGGTGGTGGCGGGTGCAAGAGGCAATTCATCCTGTTTTTAGAACCGGAGCCCCACCCACTTACCACCTGAAGAGATCAGATGACATCGTTAATACAGGGCAAATGCTGTGTTCCTCTGTTACATATGTGATAGATACCATAAATTATTATTATTATTAATTTCCTAATGAGTTAAGATTATCAAGTAGCTGAAAAGGATCTCCTAAGGACCTCCCTCTTCAGCAAGGGCAGCTTTTGCCCAGGCAGTTTGGGAGAGAAAAGAATTGGCAATCAGCAGAACTTGTCCTGTGACTTGGAGAAAGCAGTGGCCACTCTCTGAGCCCCAGGCCCTACATTTGTAACATCCAAGGACCCCGCTGACACAGCAATTCTGCTAGAGAAAGGCCGGCCCTGATATTGGCCAGAGCAAGGGTACAACTGTGTGCCTCCTAGTGACCTATGTGGTATGTTTGTATGTATCTCCAGATCTTCACTAAACCCCACCCATCCAGAAACACCACAGGGAAGCCACCACTGCCTGGAAAGGATGCCTCCACCCCAGCGGGCCTTCCGGGCCACTCCCAGTCCTTCCTCCACAACCTGCCAGCTCTGAAACCTTCTCAAGTCACAGTCAAAGGTGATCACCTGTCCCTGCATTGTCTCAGGCTTCTCTCTTTAGGGACTGAATTCCTCTAGGGCAGTGGTTCTCAACCTTCCTAATGCTGTGACCCTTTAATACAGCTCCTTGTGCTATGGTGACCCCCCCCCACATACACAACCATAAAATTATCTCATTGCTACTTCACAACTGTAATTTTGCTGCTGTTATGAACTGTGATGTAAATATCTGATGTGTACAATATCTGATATTTGACCCCTGTGAAAGGGTTTTTCAACCCCCCCCACCAAAAGGAGTTGTAAACTATAGGTTGAGAAATACAGCTCTAGGAGCTCAAGGGCATGGCTTGGAACTTAGTGGCTTTTGTAATGACTGTCTCCAAATTCAATGAGTAGTGGAGGGTGGTCTCTGCTGGAGGGGTCTAGTACTTCTAGGTTAGACCCTGATTTCTAATACGCACATGTCTGTGTCTGTCTGCCTGCCTGCCTGCCTGCCTGTCTATCTCTCTCACACACATACACACACACACCCCTCTCTCTTGTATATGTGTATAAACACATTCCACACACACCCCTACAAAGACAGACGACTGGCTCTGCACGCCTGTTACTCTCAAGCCCCCAGATGCACGCATGCACAGAGTTCATAGCTAAGGACATGTGTCCTGGGGCAGGTGCCTGTGAAGCCCAGCCCCACAGCTTCCTAGCTGTGTGAACTCTGCTCTGGAACAGGGTGCTTTTCTTGTAAGAACTTGCACAGGACAAGAGAGGGGCATCTGCCACCATGATGGAAGGCAGGTCCCATGACTGTGTCTCCTCCCACAGTACCTGTGCTGGCTGGTTGGGAAGCTTACTCTGAGAGAAGATCATTATTTCTGCTCCTCCAAAGAGACTTTGCAGGAAGAAGGGGCAGATTTCCCTGGGATAACAGGCTTGGGATATTAGCTGGTCATCAGCAAGCTGAACGCTGAGCTGGGTTCCAAATGGGGCCAAGAACGGCTTCCAGAGTTTGCCTAGTTAATCTGTGGTAGGAGTTAGGCCACATGCCAGAGGTCCCTTCAAGATAGTGCAGGAAGGGTAGGTGGACAGGTACCCAAGCCCTGTGGCTTTGGATCATCTGCCCCAACAGACTGTCTGGGCTTCTTCTGGTATCACTGCCTGAGAGTCACTAAAACGTATGAGTCCCAGTTAGAGAAGCTGAGGAAGGGGCACCTGGGCTACAAATGGGATGTAGCAGATCCTGGGTGAGTGGCTCCTGGCCAGGCCATGTGCACGATGAAGCTCTTTATTCTGCAGTATCGTCTCCCTGAGCCCAGAGAAAGTGGGTGCTTTACTCATTGCATATTCCACTGTACTCACTGGGGAGCAGATATGTACCTTTTCTCTCTAGGATCAGAATCCCCCAAAGGGGCCATTGGCCACATCGTTCCCACCGAGAAGACTATCCTGGCGGTGGAGAAGAACAAGATGCTGCTGCCTCCTCTCTGGAACAGGACCTTCAGCTGGGGCTTTGATGACTTCAGCTGCTGCCTGGGGAGCTATGGCTCTGACAAGGTGAGATCATGTGGCAGTGGATGACGTGGGTGACAGGGGCAGGGTTCTGGGGTCTCTCCAGGTGGTAAAGCACACTGTCACCTTCACAGCCCACTCTGGTTTCGGGGCTACACAAGGCCCATCCAGATGTGCTTTCAGACTGGGTGGGAGTTCCTGAGCTTCTGCCGCCACAGCCACCACTCACCTGAGAACGGCTCAAGATGAACATT
>LOJH01015442.1:12222-31708 GCA_001685095.1 Ellobius talpinus | reverse complement strand
TTAAATGAATACAGTTTTCCATGTAATTATTTTGGGTAAAGCTAGCCAGCGGCCAGGAGCCGGATGGCGGAAAGCGGCCCGCTGCTCCTGCTCACCGCATCACTACATCCTCCCAAGTCCCCAACTCCCTACTAAGTCCCCTCCTAACTTCATGTTCTGTTATGCTTCTATTTTATTTGTTGGCAACTCATTTAGTCAAATTAGTTCCACCCACAGATGTGTGGGTATGGGGCCATCCACAGAGCATGAGCAATTTATGAGGCATCACACATTCAAAACATAAAAAAGAACGATTCTCTTTCCCTCAGCAGCTATCAACCATCACTAGCTCTTCTGTAATGAGTGAGGTGTGGCAAGCATGTCCCTCCTATCTATGCTGGGATGCTGGCTAGACTGAGCTTGTGTAGGTCTTGTACAAGTAACTACAGCTGCTACGAGCTCATTCGTGCCCCCAACCACATCATGTCCAGAAGTCTGCACTTCACGGGGGTGCTGCCCGTCATCCTATGCTGGCATTCTTCCTGCCTCCTCCTCTGCAATGTTCTCCCACCACCAGGCATATCAAGAAAAATAAGCCAGAGTATTCTTCCTGAAAAGTAATAGATTATTCCCACATATTTGTATGTACATCTGTCCTATGTGAAAAGCTACAACGTGCTGATCTTTTTAAAGTATCATTGAGGTCAAGACTACTAAACCTCCTCCCAGTGTCTGCTATTTGCGCCTTTAGGCACTGAATATGGTTTCTCCAGACTGACATCAAGTGTCCCAGGTCCTTCATGATGTCAGTGGAAGGTAATGTAACTGGTGTGGGCAGTGCGTTTTATGCCTCTTCTACCTTCGCGCTGCTGCCTTGGGAAAAAGGGACAGATGAAGGACTTTCTGAAGACCTAGACACCCATCTACCTGTTCTCACGGCAGACCAGTCAACACCCCTGCCACAGCATGTGGGGTAAGAATCTAGAAGGAAATGAAATGTTTTCTGATTAAGCCTTTTGGGTTGGTTTCATTAAACATGCATCTTGAAATGTGAAATACAAACCTGATCCTGCTTAAACCATCCCAGGGTCCATATCTGCTTTCAAAATATGGTGAACAACATGCCTCCTGATAACAAGCAACCTATTCTTATTTAGTCTCATGAGAAAGCTGGTACATACGAGGTGCCAGCACAAATGGAAGTTCTAGTTATGTATGATGGTACTTGCCTGTAATCCCAGCAACTAGGAGGTGTGGCAAGATTATCAAGAGTTCCAGGCCATCCTCAGCTACATAGTGAAACGAATTTCAGCCTGAGCTACATGAAACCTTCTCTCAAAAGGCCCTCAACATGGCTGGAGAGATGGCTCAGTGGTTAAGAGGACTTGCTGCCCTTGCAAAGAATCTCAGCTCAGTCTGCAGCATCCACATAGCAACTCACAACAATTTGTAGTTCTAGTCATAGAGGATCAAAGGCTCTCTTTGGGCCTAGGTTGCACTGGGCACACATGTGATACACACATACACATGCAAGTAAAGCATCCATATACAATATATAAAAGCCCCAAAGAAAAATCATGGATAAAATAACCAAGAAATTCTATTACTTCTACCTTCATTTCATTTTCAAATCCAACCATTTCTCCAAACTCTAGCTGCCAACCTCCGCTTGGCCACTGTCAAGTCTCATCTGGATGCAGGAGGCCTCCCAACCTTGTCTTCTCTACCCCTGCACACATCACTCTGGCTGACCAGAGGCGCCAAAGGAAACATCTACAACCTGAACTAGATCATGAACCCCTCTATTTAAATCTCTCCAGTTATTTAGTGGGACATATAGAGAAAAGTTCACCCTCACTCTTCCCTTCAGACTACAGCCTGCCTGGCCCTGCTGAATTCCTTGACCATAACCCAGGGCTCCTCTACAGCACCTTTCTGCTGGCTTGGATGTGTGCTCCCTTCTTATGGTTCCCTCTGACTCTTAACTACTCGAGCCCTTTATGTTCAGATGTCACACTTTCAACTCTTGCTCCTTAATTGAAATAAAGTCCCCATGAGCTACTCTTTATTACAGTTGATTTTCCTCAGGAGCTGCATCAGCTTCCTGAGATGGCTAGCCATTTTAATGAAAATCAAAATCAAGACAATTGTAAGAGATAATGTTTAGAATGAATACCAGGAATAAAATAACCACTGGAGGCATGGCACACTAAAAAACAGTTGCAAGAGACACCTTGTTAGCTCTATGGAAATAAATGTGAAATTCAGGAAAGTACTTAAATTCCTAGATAAATATAATTACCAAATAGATAATACAGAATTAAAAATCAAAATATATCACTTATCCTAAAAGTCATAAAGACCATATAAATTCAGTACAATATAAACTATTCTAGAGACCATAAAAGAAGGGTTTTTACATTATCTTTACAGAATGCAACATTAATACCCAAACCAAACAAAAATTTATTTTTAAAACATAAGGCATATGCTCTTTAGAAGTATCAATTCAAAACCTGATGGGAAATTTTAAGTAACAGAGTTTGCACAACAGTATTCCATGACCTAATACAGCTTATTCCAGAATTCAAAGGTAGTTTGATATTTAATAGTATGTTTTTCTTATTATTAAACTAATAAAACTGAGCTATCCTTTTCCATAAATTCTATGTAAGCATTTTACAAAAAATGTTCATGCATAGTATATCACATTCAATAAAGTGGGTGTGTTACATAGGAGATAATTATCCAGTGAAGTTAGAGAAGAGGAATAATTAGAGGCATAATATTAGGAATACAAATTGTGTATTTATCAGTTTGTACAGATGAGTTGATTGGTAATTCTCAAGAGACATAGCAGAAACCTACCACAAACAACAGGGTAACACAGTTAGATGTATGTATGAAATCTACACCATTCATGCCACTCACCCACCATAACTCATCCACCACACCGGGCAGTCCTGGAAACTGCCAAGAGTCAAGTCTTCATTCCCACGTCTGTCGATCAGCTAAATATTTTACATTCTTCTGTCATAGCATTTCCACTTTGTGCTTAAGTATTGCAATTTCTAAATCACATTTGTACAATGATTCTGAGCTCATTGAGTTTAAAAAATTAATTCTCCATTTTATTTTCTGTGTATGAGTATTTTGCTTGCATTATGTGTATGTGTGAGCATACTGAAGAAGAGGGCTTCAGATGTGTGAAATTCATATGCAAGAATCAATTGCCTTTAAAACACAAGTGGGAAAACTGGTAAGTAGAACTATCAAAATTCCCAGTAGAGAAGCAACAAAACACTAGAAGAGGTAGGAATCAATTTTATCAAGAAAATGGATAAAAGCTTTTATGAGTAATACCCATAGCATACTCCAGAAATATGTGCATGCCCACATACACATACATATACACACATGTGCACACACATATGCATGCACACACATATGCACACCCATATGCAGCCCACACAGTATTATATTTTTAGTAGAAAAAATCAAGACTCCATCTTAGTGATATGTATATTTAATAGGATTCTGATAAAAGCAAAACAAAAAACAAACAAACAAAAACCCCAATAACCCTTTTCTCCCTGATGTAATTTCTCTCTGGCCTCAAGCAAATCACTTTTCTGTACTGAAAATTGGGATGGTGAGAATTGGCAGTTTTTCTTCTTACCTCTGCAGAATAAGACCTGCGGCTCATTGACTCAGTATTCTGAATATCAGCCATGTGCTGAGGTGAGTCCAGAGCTAAATGCTGGAGTTCAGACAAGAAGGCAGGTCTTTTGCACCAAGCCTTGTCCTTCGTCTATTCCTTTATCTCTCTGTTGGTCTCCTCTGTCCAGAGCACCCATTCCACCTGGTTCTAGAAGAGCACACAATTCAGGACCTTTGGCTTCCCAAATACCTCATCTGTCACTTAACCAAGGGCTATTCATCCCTCCATGAAGCTCAACTGCCATCCACTTTAAACATCTGGTTTCAGAGCAGCCTCTTGCTCCATCTCTTAGTTCCTGGTTTAATATCCCTGTAGTCCATTATAAGGGCAACCAAATATCCACCGTCAGGATTTGGCACATCTAACGTTCATATGATTTTTTTACCACCTTGGACCAAAAAGCTAACAGTCTTTTCTTATCCCAAAAGAAAGCTCCCCATAATCCCTGGCTGGCTATGCCTCGACTGTCCTCCTCAATGACTCCTCAGGCTCTTAGGTTGTCTCATGCTCACCAGGTATATCTGAGGAATTTTACTGTTATAATTCGCACACTCCAGTCAGTCCTGAGTCCTTCCCCATTCTGGGTCCTTTTTATGTTAGCCCAGTCATCACCTCCCCAAGGGCCCTTTCTGTCATGACTGGGATAACTCATTTTATGTGTTCTTAGAGTACACGTTAATCTGTTATGGATGTTGATGGATGCCTATACATTTTGATGTTTTTTTTTCTTTTGTGGTGGTTGTAAGAATAGTTAATCCCTGTCCTCTAGCAGGAGAGAGATACTGAAAGATGACTCAGCTCTGATGCTCTGATATCCATCAAATATGCAACAGGGCCATCCACACCTACTACAGATACCTGCTGTGATCAAGGACTATCAGAAGTCCAGGACAGGCTGGACACCAGGAGACTTAGTCTACACTGGCCACTAGCATGGGATCCATAACACAGAAACTCAGGAATCTGCCCAACCTCTTTCCCCTGCCCTTCCATCTCAAGTCAGACTTGAACCCTGTCTGCATCTCGCTAGCTTCCTCTTGCTTCCTGCTTACTTTGATTTACATAGACATTTTCCCCCCAAAAAATACTTACCTGTTAATAACACAAGGGTATCTGATTCTTGTAGAGTCAGAACTCACACATTTTCTTTTAGTAACTGTACATTTAAAGCCATGAGTCTGGGAAATGGGCCCCCATTTAGCATATCGCTGAGGCTCAAACCTCCTTTGACACTTGAACCGTACTATCTTCCAATAATTTCAAGCGAATACACAAGGCATCTTGGCTATGCACACCTTTTCTTATTGGGGGGGGATCCCATACATGCCTATACTCCTACAGAATGCCACTCACCCATCAGAACTCATCCACTACCCTGCACAATCCTCGGTAATACCAAGAGTCAAGAGTCAAGTCTTCATTCCCATGTCTGTAGACCAACTAAATATTTCACATTCTTCTGTCCTGGTACTTCCACTCCATGTTCTAAGTAGTACAGATTTCTAAATTACATTTGTACACTGATTCTGAGCTCACTGAGTTCAGGGGATTCATTCTCCATTTTCTTTTCTGAGGATGAGTATTTTGCCTCCATATGTGTTAGCACACTGAAGAAGAGGGCTTCATATCTCAAGGAACCATAGTTACAGATGGTTGTGAGCTGCTAACACATGTGCTGGAAACTGAACACAGGACCTCTGGAAAAAGCAGTCAGCTCTCTTAAACACTAAGGCATCTCTCCGGTCCCATATTTCTGATTTCTTCTCACATACTAACTAACACATTGTAGAGGAAAATACAGCATGGGAAGGGGAAGAAGATGGAGGGAGAGATGGAAGAAGAGGGGAAGAGAAAACAAATGTAGGCTTATATCTCTAGGCTTCACCTTCACATGCCTTGGCGTTCCACATGTCCCTTTATTTCCTGATGGACAGCTTCTCCCTCCATCCCTTAATCATAAATTAGGCTGTAACAGGATGTTACAAGAAGATGTATACAGATTCCTGACACAGAACAGGAGCTAGGAAAATAAAAGCTAGTTTTGTTTAAGCCACAAATTGCGGCAAGTCAGCCTTTGAAATGTATGCTTAGGTTCAATCTTTCAGTCTGGTATTCTAATTAAAGAGAAGTATGAACTGCACTGCAAAGAATATACATTTGTGTCCCAGTGGCCCAGGCCGTTGTGTCTTCTCATCATAGACAATCATTAGACCAACATTATCTTTGTAAAAGTTTAGCATTAGTACATTACAAAAACTTGACCTGAAATGATTGATCAAGATTTTTATTTGGTATTTTGAGGGAAAATATTTGGTATTTTATTGTGAAAGATCTCATAATGTCACACTAGCTAGATAGTATTTGATACCATCTGACAGCTTTCACTACTTGCATTGAAATTCTGGGAAACAAGGTATGAGATCTTTAAACATGTTGGTGTTCTCCCTGTGAACAGGCAGTTTTCAGAGTCTAAAGAACTGACTCAAAATTTCCATCTCAATAACTCCATCCTGTAACTCCAGGCCATTCTTGGCAAAGGTTCACACAAGCTGTGCTGCTGCCAGTCTCCCTGTTTGTGCTTATTTTTCTGCCAAGAATCCCTCCCTACCTTGCCAGCCGAACTGACTTCTTCACCTTCCTGCAAGATCATGGATGGCCCTCGCTTGGTGCCTCTGCAGGATATGAACTCCTTAGTTCCTTTCTTATGTTCATTTCACACAGAGCCATTCAGTACCCACCGAGTAGAACACTGAGGATTCAAAAATCATCAAAACAGCCAGCCCTACTTCTAGTTGGGGAATACTGCATGCTGTACAGAAAATTAATAACTGTATCATTAGGTAATAACTGGTGGGTCCCTTGTTGCCTTGTTAGGTGATAACTGGTGGGTTCCTTGTTGCAAAGGAGGCTGTGCTCCAAAATGCATCCACTAGGCCAAATGGAAAGGTCATGCTGTGATGATCCCACCATGACTGACAATCAAATCTTAATACTGCTAAGCCATCTAAGCTTAGCTAACGCAGCTGTATATGTTAAGATAACAAACTACCACAAATACAGGATCATAAGAGCACAAGCTCATCATGTCCAGCAGACATTACAGAGTCCTCTACTCAGAGATACCCAATGTGGTAACCAAGATGCAGATTCCGTCTGTGCCATCATCTGTAAGACAGAATAGAGGATGGTGAGCTGATTCCCTTATGCTCTTGGCAAGATTTCTTCTCATGTAGGACTAATGCAACCTTCTATTTGTTTTTGCAACGGTCAGATATCTCTTAATTTCTAGTATCTCTCCTCAAATTCTTATCATGAGTCTGGTCCATTTTCATGCACTCTACCATTCCAAAGTGTCTGACCTCTCTGAAGTGCTCAACGGTCCAAGCCAAGTGATTAAGGATCTTAATTATATCTTCAAATATCCCTTTTCAGACTAGAAGTGGGTTAATTACCTGAGAGGAGGAGTGTAGATCTGGGGAGAAGCATCATGGGCTTCTCCTCATTTCATTTCCACACATCCTTCCACCATGAGATTAGAACACATAGGGAGATCTCCTTTGACTGTGCAAGTGCTAAGCCTACCATCCGAGCTCAGTATTACATGCTACCCAAAGTTTAGATGAGCCTGGGAGGGCCTTTTCCTGTTTCTCCTCTCCTGAGTATGCCTCCATAGCCTGAGCACCCTCCATATCAATGGCACCCTGCACAGTTACAGTCATCACTGGCTACTAGAATACAGTTCCCTGCCAGCCTGAAGGATCAACCAATCACAGACACCTGTAGACTGCCAGAACCCTTCGCCTGACCATCCTGTTATCTTAATGTAGAATCCCTCCTACCATCTGTGAGGGAGAGAGGCCACTGATATACCCTGGAAAACAACCAAGGAATAATATAGGTCACATCAGGCACATTTCCTTGGTCAGAAAGAATTAGATGATATTGGAAACTTCAGGGGATGGAAGGGTAGACATACTCCATGTTCAAAAGGAAAAGACAGAAGTCTTCAATGGCAGAATTTACGGCACTGGAGCTAAGAATGCTGAGTCTGAAACCAGACTGTTTCAGTCACATGCTGGAGACTTGGTGATTAGCTTTACTATCTTTATTTAGTCCTTTTCATTTCTGTAAACAAGATGCCACAGGAGTATTTCCTACCTCAGACATCTGCTTCAGGGAATTCTAGAGGACGAGAAGTCCAGGTGACAAATCTGTTAGCTTATGTAACTGCAAAGATGGACTCTCCATGCATGAATGGCGTATTATAAAACCTAAGCACCTATTTGCTACATTGGCAGTTGTGAGCCAAACAGGATGTTTTTTCTCATATAGAAAAAGAGGCTCCACCCAGCGGTGGTGGTGCACGCCTTTAATCCCAGCACTTAGGAGGCAAAGAGGCAGGCTGGGATTAAACTCTGTGAGTTCGAGGCCAGCCTGGTCTATAAGAACTAGTTCCATAACAGGCTCCAAAGCTACAAGAAAAAAAAAAGAAAAAGAAAAAGAGGCTCTCAACACATGAGCTCCCCACCAGCTAGATCATCAGGACACCCATTTCTCAAACTAACAGGCTTAAGTTCAGTTCCTATCAGCCTACAGTATTATTCTAAGAAACCAGCTATACCTTCCCTTGGGAACTGAGGCACAACTTGCCTTTTGTTTATTCCATAGCCTGCCTTCTATGACCTCTGTTCTTGTACTCAAGTGAACCCCCGGCAGAGCCCTGCATGGCGCAATGTCATACCTTCTAAGACTGTAAGTATAGCTAATAAACTGAAGCTAAGTCTTCTATGGAGACTCTCATGAGTTCGGGACTCTTCCAATATTCATGTCAAAGGATTGTTATTTGGATGACTAGAAGGTGGTCATAACACATGGGCAATTTTTAAAAAGAGCAGATAGAAGTACAAGAAAGTGGAAAGAGAGCATGTGGTCTTAACCCACTAACACCATTTAAGATTAGTGAGTGTCCTGGTGGAAATGTGATGCAACAAAAGGCAAAGCATGTGGAGTTCAGGGGAGACACAGAGAAGCCTAAACTTGGATGTCATCTCCATGCATTGGGTATTGCAGACCATGAGATGAATAATATCATAAAGACAGAAGTGAGGTTCAGGAGCGGAATCCTGAGATTACGCAGTGGTGAGAGTGGAGGGACGTGAGCATGACTGAAGAGAGAGAAAGAGGGAGACAGAGGCCCAAGACCCATTAGTGACATGGGAAGTCTCTTAGGAGCCAAAAAAAATGGACTTTGATAGAGTGGAAATGTGATCCTAGCCAAGTATTTCTGATTTTTAGGCTTCAAATGAAAATTGAGAACTTATCAATGAATTCTTGCTATTGAGATAAAATGAGTGAATTGATCAAAAATCAGATCGTTAGATGGCTGATAGGGACAGAGTAAGGAGAGATTGGGATGTAGGGAATATAGGTAATGTGCTGAAAAAGGAGCAAAACTTCTGAGGATCAACTGAAAAGAGCATGACATCAAGGAATGCTGTAGATGATTTTAAATTAAAAGATATTACAAAAGCATGCAAACTGTAACGGTCTAAGGGAGTGGTTCTTAATCTGTGGATCACAGCTTCTTTGACAACCCTCTGTCTCCAAAAATATTTACATCACAAATTATAAGGGCAGCAAAATTACAAGAAGCAACAAAAATATTAATAAGGAACTATCAAAGAGTTGCAGCATTAGGAATGTTGAGAACCACTGCTCTAAGGAAAGAGACATGTGTGAAGGAGGAGGAAAAGGCCAGAGGATACCTCTTATACTTGACTTTGGAGATGGGGCATAAGGAACAGAGTCTACTGCAAGAAAGAGCAGAGTCATTGCACTCTCAGCATTAGGAGGTGATGATGGTGATGAACTAGATGCACGAGGCTGGGGCAGTGTGAGTTCTTGTCTCCCCACTTCAGTAAAACAGAAATAAATAATTTCAGCTGAAAGTGGAGATTTTTTTAAAAAATATAGAAAACATAGGTTGCCAAATAAAAAGTCCAGTGCCAACGGGGACACCTCTCCTCCAGTTGTTGGTCAAAGGTACCCTAGAAACCTTCCAAACAAAACAGGCCATCGCCATTGTTCTTAATTGCCCACCAGAATTTGATTGTAAGACCTATTGCTGAGGAGAAAACACACTTCTGATGCACAAATCAAGTTGGTATGGACCAGAAACCTTCTACCCTGCTGGCGGGTATTCACAGTACCAGAAGACTGCTGAGGAAGAAAGGCCATCAACACTTTTACCCAGTTTTGAATACCATGAGTTGCAATAATAACCAACCTGCACATATGCTCATGGGTATACCAATGTTAATGGGGCACCCAATCACTTTCTAATTATATTTACGGCCAAAACTATTGTAAGAAACACATTCCTTGTAAGTACCCATGGCTGGAAATTTCATAGGCCGAAGGAAAAACTTACTATTATTGTTTTGCTTAAAGGGCATACTATCAAGTGTCTCTCTAAATTTCTAACTCTATACCCATAGAGGAATGCAGCTCTCACATCTCATCAGAGAAGTTTCTTCGTATATGAGGCAGTGGCTAAAATCCCAACTGGTCAAGGAGCAAAGAATAAGTGACTGTAGAGTACTCAGTCACGTCACAAATGAAACATGTATATTACATCTCATCCCCAAGGATCAGTATCATCATGGAAGAGGGGAATGAATGATTATAAAAGTCAGAGGTCAGGGAGGACCAGAGCAAAACAGTATCTTTTAGATGTGACAGGGCCAACAAATTCATGAACTCATAGCAGCTGTGGGTAACTGCACAAAACGGGCACAAGATCCCACTCAACATTCTAGCATAGAATGGGAGGGCTTGTGAGCCCTCATCACTAGCTGAGGAGCTATGGAAGGCTTATGATTTCTCGGGGAAAAAAAGTCAGTTTTCTTTAAGAACATGACTTTGGAAGACCAACGACAGTCCAGTAGATGCCTGACACTCAGAACTGTATGGACAGCCCAAACTGGAGCTACAGGATGACTAAATAAAAATATAGAGGCATGAAGTTGGGGAAGGAGGTGGAGGCAGATGAGACAGGTGAAAAGGGAGGAATTGATGGTTCACATTATCATAATAGGGCTATATAAAATCCTTAAATAATTAATAACAGTTATTTTAAAGCTTATGATGCATTGCATACATGTATGAGATTTTCAAAGATTTAATAAAATATTTTGAAGCAACATTATAATATACTTTAAAAAGAAGTTAATGGGTCAAAAAGAAAAACCAAGAAATGTGGACCAGTGATCTCAGACCAAGAAATTATAGTAATATTGGCCAATAGGACCAAGAAATCAGTATAAGTAATGACTAATATAAAGAAGCACTGATCAGTATTACAGGACTTCCTTCACTGTGGATGGCTGTTCTAGTAGAAAAATAAGAAAATAGAAAAATTGAGAGTTAGAAACACTGGTGCCTCTGTTCCTGCAGTAATAGTGAGAAAGAGGGCAGAGGTGGATGTAGAGGCTGTGGTCACAAAGGACCCACACATCAAAATCTTGGGAAAGAAAGAAGGAAGGGTCAGTGGGCTGGGGGCCTTTCCCACTAGAGTGACAATAAGACACAGAGTAGAAGAGAAAACAGTTGAACGATGGAAGAGATGACTGAAGAAGGGAATGATTGAGGTGATGTTAAGGAAGGAGATCTACTATCACAGTTAAAACTAGAGCAAACTTCAGCACAGTCAATGATGGAAGCAAGGTGGAGATCAACTTGAGACCCCTAGAGAAGAGTCAAGTAGTCTAGAGGACGAGGTACTAACAGCTTGCCTGTGAAGCAAGAACACATCAATAATTAGCACCAGTAGTGAGGCAATGAAATCTTCAGGGCATGAGAAACATCTAATGATAACTACAGCCGTAGGTTTAGATGGGGCTAGATAGGATCTGATGGTACACACTTCAAATCCGTTTGGGGTGGGGATTTGCCGGAGTAACTGATAATAGTCATGAAGCGCTGATGGAGGAGAAGGAATTCCAGCACACCAAATGGTAGGTAGGCCAGCAAGAAAAGACCCACTACTCAGAGGGCTGAGAGGAGGGAGGAGGAGGGAGGACAAGGGGGGGGATGTAAGACATGAGGATGAAGAAGACACTCAGAGAGTGTTGAGGACACATATCTGCCCAAAGAAGGGCAGCATGAAGAGTGGGGGCATGCAGGACTGGAGAGAAGTGGGATTTTGAGCCTTCTGGAATGAATAGATGGAGGACAAGCAGACAAGCACAGAGCATGGAGAATCTACTGTCACTTAGTATTTTTAGTGGGGAAGCAAATCTACCTAAACATTTAAAACACTTTAATGATTTCATTTACATTTATGACGCCTCAAAGAAAGCATCTGGCAGAAGCAAGGATGCAAATGTTTTTCCTAAGAATTGAGTTTGAAGGCTCAGAGGGCAGGCACCTGAAGCATGGGTAGGGACGCTGTCTGAGTTGACAAGTGCACCCCGTGTGTGTGAGCAGAGGAGTTATGGGAGTGGTAGAGAGGGTGAAGAGCAGAGCTCCACTTTGGGAATGCCATGTTGCCTAAAACTGAACAAAGGGGTTCCAAGGGTCCTGAGGACAGCTGTAAGAGTCATCGTGGAGAAAGTTCCTCATGCTCAACATATACGTAACCATTGGATCAAGGCTTTTCTTCTCCATGCCTCAGGACAGAGACTGTCAAGTTCACAATTGCCCCAAACCTGTGATTCCTCATGTAGAATGGAACTTTAATATAACCTTTGTAGAAGAAAATCTCTTTGGGCTTTGCTAAAGCTCCTATCATCCTGTTTCCTTGAACTCTTGATAGGTCTAGGATGGGGCATCCACGGCTATCAGGTCAAGTCTCTAGCATCCTATCTGCCTCCTATTTTTCTGCTTTGTTCCCCAACACTGACCATGCAACAGATAAAACTGCTACTGTTCCTGGTCCAGTACTTTTGGATAAACAGGGTACTGAAAAGTTTGCTGTGACTAGATTTTTGTAGCATGACTAATAAAAATTCTGAGACAGATATTGGGGTACAAGCTAAAAGATCAGAGAAGCAAAGCAGCCAACCATTAGAGAGCTCTTACCTCTACAATATCTTCAGACTGAAAAGAGAGCAAGTTGCTGTCTTATCCCCCCCTTATATTCCTCTCTAGTGCTGGGATTAAAGGCGTGCACTACCACTGTCCAGCATCTATGGCTAATATAGTTTGGCTGTTGGGATTAAAGGTGTGTGCCACCACTTCCTGGCCTATATAGTTGACTAGTTTGTCTGGCTTTGTACTCGATCTTCAGGCAAGCTTTATTTACTAAAACACAAATAAAATATCACTATAGACTTTCCTGGCTCACACTGAAGCAAGGGATGTACCCCAAGCTGGAGGAAACAATTACAGCTCAAGTGTATAAACAGATTCTATAAGAAGACATGAGCCCCTCCACTTATATGCATGTGAAAGAGCAATAGGCCTATATATACAACTGGACAGAGAGAGCAGGTGCTTGCATTTTTCACACAAACAGCATAGGTTATAATGAGCAACTGAGAGAAAAGAAAAAAATATTAGCCATGATTCATACCACAAATTACAGGTGGGATGTGTAGTTCTTGAACATCTTGATTAGATTTTAATCTTGTTTTAGCAGTAGCAGATCAAGTTAATGTTTGCTCAGTGCAATAACAGCACATGGATTGACACATAGGTAATTACGCTATTTATCTTCTTTCAAGACTCTCGCAACTGGGGAACTGTGATTTTACAGTGCTTGAGAAGAATGGAGGCAAAAAGTTACAGGGATGAGAGAAAAGAGAAAAAAAATTCTTCATAAATGGGATTGGTGTAGGGTCTGAGAGACTTGTTCTTATAGAAGGAGATGTGGCTGGTTTCTTGGGGTTCTCTCATCCAGGAAAGCCCATGGCTGCCTGCTCAGTACTCAGGACTTTAGAAGGTGCAGGTTAGTGCTTCACTCCCGACTGAGCATCTTCCGCTCTTTCTAGTCTCTTCCTCTGCACTGCAGCCTCCTCCCCGTTTGAAGTAATTCTGCTACCTTGATATTCTTCCTTTTCCATTGTCACTTTAGTATTCCTTGACTTAAAAAAAACTGAAATTACAATGGACTGACTGGCAGTGGTGGTGCACGCCTTTAACCCCAGCACTCAGGAGGGAGAGACAGGTGGGTCTCTGTGAGTTCAAGGCCAGCATGGTCTACAAGGGCTAGTTTCAGGATGCTATGAATTTTGAAGAGGGCAAGGGGGACTATATGGGACCATATGGAACTGTGTGGGACTGTGTGGAAGGAGGAAAGGAAAGGGGAAATGATACAATTATAATCTCAAAATTAAAGATAATTTAATATATAAAAACACTTAAATGCATTGTGTGTGATTTTAGATAAATACAAAATAATATGATTCGTTGAGGCTTTATCAAATAAATAGGACTAGAATCTCAGAGTAATTTTATATTTCCTTGATAGAAGCATGGTGGGTATTTTAGAATGTTTCTCAGCCATTTGTATCTCATCTTTGAGAAGGGCATGTTTAATTCCATTAAAACATTTTTGATTGGTTTGTTTGATTTCTTGATGCTTAAGGTCTTTATTTCTTTATATATTCTAGATACTAACACTCTGTCAGATGTAGCTGGTAAAGTTTATTTAGTTGTCCCATTATATAGATTCAAAAAGATAAATGTCACATGGTTTCTTTCATTTGTGGATGTTAGCTTTGGATCTTCAAGTATGTGTGTTCCATTTGGGAAGGCTCATTGAGGTCAGGAAATCACTAAAGAGTCATGGGAGGGGATTTCAAGCAAGGGGAATAGAAGACAGTGCTATAAACGGTTAAAGGGGAATAATGGAACAAATGGGGTTAAATAGAGTGGGGGTATAAGGGCAGGGACTGATAACACCATGGCCATTTTGAAAGTCATATGGAAACCTTGTATTGTAGCACCTTCTTCAAATACCTACACACGCATACAATAACAGAGTTTAAATGGAGTTAACTCTGTAAGGGGGCAACAATGCCCCTACAAGGTGCTATAGGCTAACACATAAAAAGACCATATGTCAGGGACAGGCTAACTCTTGGGAGTTGTTAGCCAATGAGATCCCATAGAGCCCTAATCATTGCAGGGCATTGCCCTGCTTTGGGTTACCTCCGAGAACCTGATAGTAAAACCCCATTGCTTGAAGACACTTCATAACTGACTCGGAAAACATGAAGATATCAAGGAGCGACTCACCCAGAAGCTTCGCCCCCACTGGCTAGCTTTTTATAGTGCTGGGAAGTGTTCTACACACCACCAGAGGGGAAAGGAACCATCTGCCTTACTCCACTGGCAACATTACAAAGCTACAACCCTAACCCATCAAGACATGCCCACTGGTGCAATCATCATACAGATGTCACAGGAATAACACACACTTTCTTATTAAATTTAAGGCCTACTCCACAAGTTAAAATCCGTCCCTGGCACTAACATTGAAGCCAAGAACCTGTGATTAGGCAGGCCCTAGGCCCTAGGGAGAAACTTACTTTTATTCTGCTCAATGGGAACAGTACTAAACTGACTTTTAATAACTTGTTACAATCAAAGATGAGTGCATCACTCAACCCACATAAGAAAAATCTTTTTGCAGGAGATAGTGATGAACCCAGAGATCCGAGACTGCACAAAGGGCAGAGAATGAGGCTGAACAACGCTCATTCTTATACAGGACATCTATTATCAGAGATCCTCTACCCAATAAGGCTCAGGGACTTTGTGGAAGAGGGCTGAGAGAGATGGTAAAAGAAGGGGTTGATGGCTACTAAGAAATAGTGTTTTCTGAACACAGAAGGAACGCTGCACATATGAACTTCTAGAAATTTGGACAATGTCCGCGAGTTCTGTGCAAACTCAAGACAGAAAAAAAAATTCTAGTATGGAGAGGAGAGGTGGGCAGGAAATCCCATCCCTTGCGAAAGAGCTGATAGCTTTTGAGAAAGGGAGAATCAATATTTTTAAGGATAGGGTCCTAGTGTGTTTACCACAGCTCTAGTAGATGGCCACATATCTAAGGGTAGATGAGAAACACCAACTATACTTGACAGATTAAAACAAAACAAAACAAAACAAAAACAGGACATGTTTACTATCAGGTTCTCAGAGGTAACCCAAAGCAGTGGCAATGCCCTGCAATGATTAGGCCTCTATGGGATCTCACTGGCTAGGACATGTTGTATGAGGAGTAGGGAAAGTGAATGAGGATTAGGGAGACGGACGAATGTGCCAAAAATACATCCCAGCTAATGGGATGGTACCACTCACAGTTAGGGAGGATCTTTCTTCCTCAATTAAACATCTCTGGAAACTCCCTCACAGACATGCCCAGTGGGGTGTGCCCTAGGTGATTATAAATCCAGTCAAGTTGACACAGAAAAAAGTAAGCCTCGCATCAAAGAGGCTGAACATTCCTTCTGAATCCTGCCACCGCTTCTCTTCAAGGCTTAGCCTTAGCAAACAAATTCAGGGACCCCGTTCTATCTTTCTCTAAAGCTTCCCACAGCTAACTATAGTTCAGACAAACTGTTGTTGGCCAACTGCTGATCCTGTGGGTCTACAAAAGCACTAGCTTATGGGGCCAAGGGGCCAGCGAAAGACTGTCAGTAATGGTAAACACTAGACAGACACACTGAGCCCATTTCTGAGGCAGCTCAGCTGGCAGCTGCAATATGGGTAGAGAGGAGAGTCGTGTGGCAGACCGAAGGCTCCACTGGCTCTGGAAAGAATGTACCACAAACTGGTTCGATCTCCGAGGTGCATCTAGACTCATGCAGATCCTCCAGATGAAGCAGCCATAGGCTGCTGTGAGTTCCCTCCAGCGTCGGGCTGGGCAAACAACAGGAGGGAGTTCCTTGGAGTGCTGGGCTGCTGTCATCTTGGACCTCCTCACTCTGGGCCTCAGCATTCCGTCTGTGCTCTAGTCCTGGGGCAGACACAGCGCCAGAGCACTCTGTACTTTGTCTCATTCTCTGGTTTATTTCTCTACTTGGTAATCTGGCCAATTTGTTAGGCAAACTTCTCTGTTAACCCAGCTAAGCCAGGGCAACGGTTTGGTTTTTCTTGCTACATGTGCTGCCTCCAGATCCTAGACATCCCACCCCATAGAGGCATTTACTAGTAGCGAGGTCCAATAATAGGTGCGCCACAGATCTTCCAAAAACATGCTAGGAATAATATTAAATGAATAAATAATAGATGGAAGGTTTTCTTAGTCTAAATCAATGCAGAAAAATCCACAGAGAATAAATTATACCACTCAAAATAAAGACAGAATCGATGTTTTTTAACTTATTCCTCTGCTTCAGGCAAAATAAAATAAAAAAAGGCTTGACACAGCATCCTTTTTGATCCTGTCTTGATATACATTGCTGTCTTTCATATTATTAGCTCCCTACCAGCCTCACTGCAAACCTCAGGGACCATGATTACCACTCCATTTACAGGCAGGGAGGTCATATGACTTTGCCTGATGGCTTCTGCTGCTGGCCAGTTTCCCTCTGACACCCATCAGCACACATGCATGTTCTATCCAGGGATGCTAGCCGAAAGGTGCCCACAGGCCCTTACTGAGCAGGGAACACAGTTCCTCTTAGTAATTACGCTTCCATTTCAATCTGTGACGGGAAAACGATTAGCATATTCAACAGATGTTCAGAATTCACAGATATTTGCCTCAGCTGTGTTCCCTGCTGCTGTGGTAAAATACCCTGACCAAAGCAACTGACAGAGAAAGGATTTATTTCTGTCAGTAATCAAGGGTACAGGACATTGTTGTAGGGAAGTCAAGGCAGCAAAGCGGCAGGAATCAGAAGCAGCCAGACACATCAGTCAAGAGCAGACAGCAAAACGTTACTTTGTACGCTTTAGTCCTCTTAAGGCTTTCCCCTCCTCATAAAATTCAAGACCCAAGCCCAAAGAATGGTACCCCTCATAGTAGACTGGCCCGCCCACATCAATTAAAGCAATTAAGGAAATCTCTCACATTCTCAGAGTTCCTTCTTACCAGGGATCCTACATTGCCTTGTGCTGGCCATAAAAACTAAGTATTATAGTACTACTACTTAAAATGGAGGCAAATTAACTAAGAAAGGAAGGGGGCTGAATTGTAAAGGGGCCAAGGTGACTCCTGTATAGGACAGCAAGATGGATTCTCCACAGCAACTCTTTTGCTATTTCCCTCAGGCAATTCACATCCCCCTTGTGAGCCTTGGCTGTTCCTGCTATGGAGCAGCTCTCAGCTGCCCTGGAGCCTAGATGTTTTGCCCTGGTGAAGTCATTATTAATACCTTACAGAAGTTCATGATCACTTTGGGTCAGAGCAGACTGAATCTCTGTGTCATCTCAGGCTTTGAATATACTCTTACCTTTGCTTGGACCATGGATGCCCCTGGCTGTCACCACCAGTGTTTATTTTCCTCTAAACTCCCAGGAAGACATAGTCAAGAGAACCTTAACCCCAGGGGACTTGGGCCTCGCTAATCTATACCACGATGCCACTTCATGTGTTCTCCAATGCCTTACTTACTTCAACGAGTCAATCCACCTGGATCCCGGGGAAGAGCTGAGCCTCTGACCTTGTAAACGCTGACTTGGCTTGTCAGATGGCAGAATCTCCAGACCTTCATCACATTATCACCTGCCCTTGAGCTCTAATGAAGCAGAACTTGGAGTGCTGCTGTCCCGAGAAAAAGAGAAAAGATGAGCACAGGCCCTGTCTTGATCATGCTACAACCTGCTGCTAGGCCTGTGCTTTACCTCTCACAATTATTGTACGGTTTCACTTTTCCCATGAAGGTGGCTTACTTAGCTGCCTCCAAGCTACTGACGCCAGCAACACATGAAATAAAGTCTGCTCCGTGTCTTAGCTCCCATCCACCATTTAGAAGACGACTCATAATAACCTCCTGTCTCCTGTTCACATCCTACTCAGCCCTGACCAACCTGGGACCTGATTCATCTGTGCTTCTCTTGATAAGTACCTGGTATCCTGCGATGTGTTCCTGTATTATCTCATTTCTGAACACAACTTCCAGGGGTAAGGCATTATCTCCAGATAGTTTCTATCCGCAGTGTTCCCTAGCCCCTGATAGCACCTGCTGTCCTCTAAAGGACCCTCCCAGCAAGGGCATCATGTCCTCTGTGGCTATGCTCTTCCTATTAAAGAGCCTCTGTGGATGTGAGCTGAAAGCTCTTCCATCCCTTCTCTGACTCTCCTCTCTGCTGTCTACTCCAGCAGCCAAGCCTGGCAGCATCTGCTGCAGGTGGGGCACCACAGGTCCTCATGGACAATGGGCCATATCCAGACCGCTGGCCCTCCCCTAGACTCCCCTCAGTGCCTTCTCTGCTCCAGCAGATGCGGAGCTGAGTGTGGCTGTGGGCTGCCTTTCCATCTATGGCATTCAGCACCCCATATATGATTAGGAGGGACATGCCACATTCTGTAGGGCTTCCACATACCCCGAAATGATTTCCTTCTATGGGTTCCAATCAAAATCAGGTCACTGTTGCTGCCTGGAAACATTATTGGAACTAGACAACTTCAGTGTGGCTGTGCATCAAATGGAAGGGCCAACTCTTTACTGAATAATTAAAACTGTATCAGTTTCAAACTCAGCACAGCTGTCAGATTGAAACAATCAGACAGAAGAACTTGACCTACTGAGAGCCCAAAGGGTATACAGGACTTGACTATCAACTGCTGTGTGACTAGGGCAATACATGTCTCTGATTTTTGTATTGTTA
>LOJH01015441.1:8974-23443 GCA_001685095.1 Ellobius talpinus | reverse complement strand
TTATGCTCTGATTGGCCTAGTAGCTCAGGCTTCTTATTAACTCTTATAATTTATGTTAGTCCATAATATTTGTCTGTGTTAGCCACGTGGCTTGGTACCTTTTTCAGCAAGGCAGTCACATCTTGCTTGCTCTGTGTCTGGCTTCCTTTGTGTCTGGGTGACAACCTCAGACTGAAACTTTCCTCTTCCCAGAATTCTGGTTGCCCTGCCTCTACTTCCTGCCTGGTCACCCCATCTATACTTCCTGCTTGGCTACTGGCCAATTAGTGTTTATTTAAAATACAAGTGACAAGGTACAGACCACTGTCCCACAGCAGTCTGCTATACTTACCTCCTCCCAAAACAACACGGAAGCTGCAGTTAGGGTTTCCAAAAGCAGGTGTTAAGGACTTTAGGGATTATGGACTAGGAATAAATGGTGGTAGAAGTAAGAAGGTAGGGTGGAAAAAGGACAAAATGAAAAATAAGATGTAAGCAAGATAAACCAGAAGGGAGCTCCAGAGAAAGGATTTTCATCAGGATGTTCCTCACAGGTCAAAATCTTTCAGCCACTCAGCCATCAAATGGGGCCAGGTCATAGCGAGTGTCCTCTTGAGAAAGGCTCAGGCTGTGGAGGACAGCCAGATGAGGACCTCCACTGGCTCTATCTCTTGACAGAAGTTTCACCATAATTAGCCTGGCTGCTAATTATGATAATGCCCATGGCTGTTCTCAGGTTTGTAAGACAAGACAGTGGGATCTGGTAGTTTGTGTAAGACCACATAGGAAGCTGTCTTCCTTGGTTTGTGTGATATGCAATCTGTCCAACCTCTAGTACACATTTTGTCTTCTATATGTCTTAGAAAGATGGATTAGTACCGGGGGTGGGGAGGATTCCCATGAGCAAGGTACAATATGATGTATATATGAAGGTCGTAATAATGAACCCTTTTCTGAATGCCAATAAAAGGTAACTTAACACACAAAGAAAGATGCATTGGATGGTGTTCACTTCTTAGATTGTAAGTTAGGAATCCTGCTCTCTTAGGATGAAAAACTGGCTAAGATGCATCAGAAAATATTTTTCTTTTCTGTTACTTAACTGTGTAATGACAAGTGCTTCTAAAACTCAGGGCTGCGAGGCCACAGTTTGTTATTTCTCACAAGGATGTGGACAGACTGGACTGGGCTGGGGGTTCCAATTTAGGCAGGGTAGGCTGAGGTCACACACACAGCTGTATCCAGCTGGAGCTTGGCTAAAGTTGGACTCTCAGCATGGTCCCCTCTTTGGGGCTCTCTCTCTCTCTCTCTCTCTCTCTCTCTTTCTCTCTCTCTTTCTGTCTGTCGCTGTCTAGGTGGTATCCTAGCTAGACCTTGTTACAGCATGGTAGCAGGTCAGTCAGACTGAGGCTGCACGTTTTCGTTTAAGGTCTCCACTTAAAAGCCACAAGGCTGTTTTCTACTGTGTTGTCTTCATCAAGAAAATCCCAGAGAAAGGCCAGATTCTTCTTGGTGCACAGAACAGCCAATAATCTGAACATAGAAACTATGGTGTCTTTTGTTCTTGCTGGCATTGCCCTGGCCTTCCTCTTGCAGGAGCCTCCTGTGGCTCATGCCTGTGCAAATGTCCTCTGACTCACAAGGGCATAGGGAAATTCTAACTGATTTTATTGACCAGGTTTCTAGTCAGAAATCAGAGAGCGCAGCTCTACCCCTAAAAAAACAGCCATCCATCAGAGCATCTGATTTGGAGATGGTTCTCCCCCTCAGTAGAGTCTGCTGCTATAGCCTGGATTCTCCAAAATCTTCAGCCAAAAGCTTAAGCTAAATTTTCAACTTCTGTTCTTGCCGTTCATTGTCAGTTTACAAGCAGGCCTTGTTCCCTCAAGTCACTGGGAGACTGCTGGCAACTTAGATTTTTAGAAAACCTTTTATTTATTCAAAGCGTCAGCTTTGTTTCTCAAAAGCCTGCAGTTTCGATCTGGGCTGCGGCTATGTGGCTTAGCTGTGCATTGATCTGAGATAGTGATGCATCTGTCCTTCTCTGACAGAGAAAGGATTATTTGGGTCAGTGTCTGCTTTAAATGCCATCCAGAGTGTGGGTTCTCAACAAAAGCACTGGCCACTGGGCACAGAGAATTTGTTTCTATCCATTGTTGGTCAAATACTATACGGGATTGATAGAATTCTATGCCCAAGGCGGGGGAAAGTCTATTGTTTTAAGTCTGTGTAGTCTTTCAATGAGTAAACTTTATGTTTCAGTTAACTCAGTCATTCAATAAAGTCTCGTAGCCTAGGATGACTATAGTTAGGATTCAAGAGGTCACTGAACTTATTAAAAAAAACCTTATTTTTTACTAACCTTTTGCTGAGATAGTATTTCCTTCCCTTATGAATTATGGAATTCGGCATTTCCTTTTGTTTTGAATGTAGGCAAAAAGTTACAGCAGCACTGGCAATGCTTTTGCTACCTCACTAGAAGGAAGAGCTGTTTTTATATCAGATTCACTGTCACAGACACTGTGGCTGATATCTGGAAGTGACTTTGTGCTCATCATTAGAGTTATAGCCTTGCTAGACCCAGTGGTTTCAGATTAAACTAATAGAATATATATATATATATACACATACACATTGTATTGCAAATTTATGTTTTACCATGTTGATTATTTTATTGTAATAGCTTCATTTGTGATCTATAAATGTGTGTGTGCACTCACGTGTGTACTACACACACACACACACACACACACACACACTTACCCCAGAGGGGAACCTACTATGGAATGTGATTATTAAGCCAATGACCAATTTGGTGAGAAGCTTTTCTCTACTGGAGTTGCTAACAGCAATGTGGGCGAGGCATGATTCGCTAGGAGCAGGGATGACTCCAAAGGAGCTGCATGGCCAGAAATCTCACACCAGCATGAGTACTAGCTCCCAAAGTGCACCCCTGATGCCCTCTGAGCATCCTGCAGGCAACTAGTCTGGGAGTCTAGATTTTATTCTTTTTTATGCTGCTGGGGAAGGGTACTCAATCTTTGAGGTCTGATTTCCACCTCGGTGTCTGCCCTTTCCTCCTTCAGGAGGGAGGGTTGTGATTCTGGGGGAATGTGCTCTACAATCCAGGGCACTGGTTGACAGGATGGAGGTGCTGTTTTAGAAGGTTGTTAGGTGGCTTTGAGGGCTTATAGTCCAGATCCAGCCCCCTGCTTTCTGCTCTGAGGAGATGTCATTATGACAAACTCAGACTGCCAGGGGAGGGAGCAAGTCCTACTGCTATGATTTAATCATCCACAAACTTGTGAGCAGAGATAAATCTTTCTTAAGTTTCTTATTGTCAGTTATTTGGTCACAGAAATGAAAAAAAAGGATTGGCAGTATTTTGACTAATTTGAAAGTGATTTAGCATGTTCAGACATGTGTACATAGATGATATTGGCCATAACCACACTTTTATATCAAGAGAGTTGAGCATTCATAGATTTTGTTATCCCTAGGGGATTCTGAAATCAATTCCCTGCAGACACTAAAGCCCACCCCCTCCCCATTTTAAAACATTATGCCTGTATCAGATAGACAGAGGGGCCTGTGACACCCACACACAAAAGATTAGGGACCCATGTGTTAGACTGTTTTGAATTATTGAAATAATATATAGAGTCTCCCAAACCCAAATCACAGCCTAGCTTTCATGACTGAAGGCTGAAAAGTTGTGAGCTAAGCTATTAAATAGATTATTACCCTGGTGATCCTACCTACTTTTCCTGATACCTGCATATTCTGCTAACACTGTAGGGGAGGAGTTAAAAGGACAAAGGCAATATGCTCATGTTCCTCATAACAAATATCTGAAAGAAACTATTTGAGGGGCAATACTTAGTTTTTCTGCTTCTCAGATTTTGGGCCATGCCACTTGGCCCTGTCATTGTGGACCTGTGGTTAGGTAGAACATGGTAAGTGGGGGCATACATTGTAGAGTGTTGGGAAGCGTAGACTCAGAGAGCATGGGACAGTGGCGGAGACGCCTCCATCAATGGCATGTTCCCAGTGACCTGCTTCCTCTCACTTGCCATCCTCTCAATGGTACCATCAGATTCCCAGCTCCTCAGGAGGTTAATCTTTTCTTTAGATCTGAACCCCAATGATCCATCACTTATCCAATGATTTGATCCATCAACCAGGAACAAAGCCTTCAACACGTGGACGTTTTGAGGGATATTTCCTATCCAAACCATGCTATACCTTGTTGGGTCCCTGCTTTTCTCCTTGGCAGTGTGACTTCAGGGGGTTCCTGACCTGTGACACATTAGATTTTCTTAAACTTGCTGGCAAGGATAATGGTGTTCACCTCTGATCTGTTTTCCCTCACACAAGTTTTATTACTACTGACTATACATTCACAATTTAGTTTTTAAAAGAAAAGGAAAGATTCACAGACATTTGGGTTCTATGATCATGCAGCTAAGGCTTACTGATTACTGAACACCTGGTGACCATGTGGCATCTGCTCCTCATCTTTGTAGCAGCCTCTCCTGCATTAATCTGTTTTCACAGGGCAGGAAGTTCTCCCCATGTTCTTGGGGTCACGCACTGATATCGTGTTAAAAGTTCAAATGATTAAATTACTTCCGTAATGTTTATCAGGCTGACCTATAGCTGTGTCTGGTTATTGCTTCCCTGTGGCAGGAAACCCATCTAGATTGGCATTAGAAGTAGGAACAGCTGAGGTGATTTTTGCCATTGATTTTGTCTAAGTTGAGCAATACGTTATTGCTTTTCCCTTCTGTTTTCGTTGTTTGTTCAGAGATAGGGACTCTCTGTACAGCCCACACTGGCTCCAGCTTCCTTTCCTCTGGCCTCACCAGGGCTGCATTTACAGATGTGCACCACCAGGCCTGACGCCAAAGCCCTGAGTCCCTCCTGGTCCAACTGTGTATGATCTGAAACATCCCTGTTGACAATGCATGAAGAGCGCCCAGCCTTTAATTTTCTTTTCATTTGTACCAAACTCCTAACAGATGGAGACAAAGAAGGGAAATGGAGGAGTTTAGCTGTAGCAAGCAGCTAGCAAGCTTCACAACAAGAGAGCACGCTTCCTGGGCCTGGCCTCTCCAGTGCAGAGATCTCACTATTTATTTTTGTTCCTAATATTTATTTTTTTACACAGCGGCCAGAGTCCCCAGGTTTAGGTTCTGGCAGTTCTTGCCTTCCTGGAGCTGCTGTGCAGCAATGGGACTTCCAGCTCCAGCCTTTGTTTCTGATTCTGGTCCTTTTCTGTGTCCTTGCCACCTACTGTGTCGAGGGGGTAGGGGCTGACCTCTTTCTCTCTGTGCTGGAGGAAGAGAAAAGCTCTTTAGATTGCAGATTAAATCTCCTATGGATTCCTTGCTGTGTACCTGGCTGCGTCAATAGGCAGTTTTTCTTTTTCTCTCCTAAAACTAAATATTAAATGCATACTCAGTAGTACCGTTTGAGGAAGGTGAGACCGATGAGAGGTAAATGTCATTATCCTTGCCAGCATTAAGAAATCCAGCATTCCACATCTTGGCCTTCCCTGCTCCCTCCCCTCCCTACTACCCCTAGAAGGAAATGTCTTGGGTTTTGAGTTCATCATTCTTTTCCTTTGCTCATTTGTATTAATAATCCTTTATATATAATATATATAATATTTTCTCTAGAAATATGCATTTCACTCCTTTTGTGCTTAGTTTCACATAAAGGAACTACTCAGTGTGTGTTTTGAGATGGCACAGCTTTGTGGCAGCCTGTACTGGCGGGTGTTGATGTGCCCAGTGCCACTCTTCTTTTGCACTACACGATGTGATTGATTGCCTTATTAACCCATCCACTGCTGGTAGGCCCTTGCATGGCTCCTGAGACTCTGCACCTACAGTTGGTCTCACTGTGAACATTCTTGCCCACAACCCTTTGTGCCTGTGTTAACACGACTAAATAACATGTGCCTTCCACATGGATTGTGTTCTTGATGCCTAAGAGGTCGGGTTATTGAATGTGGTGTCCCTTTCCTTGTTATCTTTCTCTTCCTACCTGGGCTGGGTAGATGAAGGAGGCCTTCGCGTCTTTCCTGTGTCTTATTGTTCGTGGTTAGTTTTTTCTCACTCTTCCCTTCTCCTGTCTGCTTTTCTGGTCCCCACCATCTGTACTGACTGTGGCATGCCCATGTCTCTAGGATGCATCAGTTGTGGGTTTCTTTGTACATAATACCCTGCTGAAGTTGACTTCAAGGGGAAAAAGTCAGAAATACATTCCTTCAGCACCTCTCAACTCAACTCCACCAGCCAGTGGCTCTTTACTAAGAGATAACTAGTCCAACTGCCAGGTTTCTGCTGTGCCTTGAAGCTATGGCCCAGCCTTAGGCAACAGCAGAGAGAACCTGATTCTTTCTCTTTTGTAATCCTTCTCACTTTCATCACCTGTCCGTCAGACAGGGAGCAGACATGATTCAGCCAGTTTGCTCCGCCATGATTCTGCCTTGCCCCAAGTCTTACCAGGAACTTAAGGGGAGCCATCATCGTCAGCTCCCCCCACACCCGCTCCTCAGCAGGCATCTCGCACATCTGTTCTGTAGTCTCCTGCCCGCTGGCCTGATTCGATTCATTCCCTAGTGCTCGTCATAGAAACCCCAGAGAACTACTTAAAAAGCACAACACTGCATTCATACAAAGCAATAAAAACAGTGCAGTGTTTAGGGTAGCACCAGAAAGCCATGTGGGCTTTCCCACACTGAAAATTCCCAAGTGAAACTCGCTTCTGCCTTGTGGCGGTGTTCTAAACGGTGCCACTTAAGAGCGTTCTGGATTTGTGTCTGAAATTCCTATTGTTCACTTCTTTCCTTTCTCAGCAGCTCCTTAGCTGCTACTAACTCATCAGTAGACCCTTGCCTCAGCACCTTTCTAAACTGCAAGTCTGGTCGTGTCTTTTCCTTGTTTAAAGCCTCTTACCCTCTTACCGATTCCCTTGGCTTAATAAGGATACCTGCTCAGGCCTCAATCCCCTCCCCACCCCCTGAGATGCAAAGCAACACACCATGACACCATGTCCCTCCCCACAAGGAGCCTAGCAAGCTCCACAATGTTCCCACACCTGCTTGCTTTGGCTGCTGAAATACTCTCCCCAGCCTTGGCTCATTAAAACTCAGTTCCCATGCTCTCTCCAGGAAGCCTTCCTTGATTCTGCCCCTCTGCATAGCTCTTTCTCTGTGACTCTGATTAGGTACACCCCCTATTGCATGTACTACATTGGGCACTGTGATGGTCAGCTTCTGATGGACACCAAGCCCCTTGAGACTGAAATAATGTCACATCCTTTACCATAGTCCCTGGGACTGAGTGAATATTCAATGGATTCCAATCAAACTAGCTTCATTTTCATCCTTAGACCTATCTCCTCTCCCCCTCCCTTCTCCCTCTCTCACCCCTCCTCTTCTACTCATGCGTGCATTTAAATACATTTCCCAATGAAGATGATGGCTTCTCAGCACTTAGACAGGGCAGGGCATCTTCTAGGCAATAGACTAGACATGCAGAGATAATGAAGAAATCAGAACAATTCACTTCCCACCAAGGGTTGCATTATTTCAGCCATTGACTATTTCCCTTCTGTGTTCCCTAGAGGAAAAAAAACCAAAAACCATAAACAGCCACAAAGACTATTCTCGAACACAAAGTTATGAAAGAACTTGCTTCATTATCCTGCGGCTGAGGACAGCATCCTCTCCTTTCAAAGACTGGATTCTTGATTTTTGTTTGCTTTCCTTAACTTAAAAAAATCTACACGGCTTGCTTCCTGAAAACAAAGGAAACAATAAACAATAGCTGCTCCCAATTTGACTCCAAGTGTTTGCCAGCAGCCTTCTTAACTCACATGGCTCTATTTCATTAGCAAGGACTGCTTAGCATAAAAAGAATGCTTCTAAATTAAGCTGTCCAAATTGCATTGAGTTAATACTCTGGTAACTAATTTATTGTATAATTAAAATATACATTGACTAACAGATCTATTTATTGATGTATTACAGCTAGGCAACAATGTATAATTTTCTCTTATCTGTTGAGTGGTTTTTAATAATCTATTGAAATTTGAAAGAGAATGATTTCATTAAATGGGAAGTGAATAAACACTAAGAAATCTAACATTTAAGGAATTATCTACACATGGAGAATGGGCTTTAAAAATTAATGATATTTCAGTAACAAGAAAGAATGGGGTTTGCTTTTTAAACAGTAACTTTTTGTTGTTTGGATTCAAAGCATAACCAACAGCCACAGAAATCACTATGAGGATGCTAAACAGAGTCAGAAAACAAATGAGGGAGAGATGGGAGGGAGAGGAAGGCAGGCTTGGTCCCTGGCCCAGTTGTGTTAGAGGTGACTGCCATGTGGTCTGCTGGACTAAAGAACTGCATCTTCTTACAGTTTTGGACTCAGAGATCAATTGTTTTATTTCAGGAAATGTCGTGAGGAACGTTTTGACGGTTGGCATGCTCTCTACCCTAAATCCCTGGGACCCAGGAACAATTGTAGGTTCTGGGATCCCCGTTGACTGTGGGTCAATTATACAGTTAAATTGAAATACCCTGTCTGGTCTGAAGTTTCCCTAACAATCAGATTTGGAGCATACTCTGATGTAGAAGCAAGCAGCCGGGACATGGTGGGTAGGCTTAAAGTTTCTGATTGCCAGTTACCCCAGAAAGCCTGGGGCAGGTGTGGGCTGGCAGGCAGCAGGCCTTCTCGTCTTTCTGCAAGTATTTGAAATCCAGCCCATCTGATTTTCAGAAGCAAGGATTCATTAAGGTTTGGGGCCTTATAATTTATGTCTCAATGAATGTTACTTGGTATAGTGGTAACCTTCTGTCACTGTGACAGAATCACTGTGGGTGAACTGACTTAAAGGGACAAAGGTCATTTTTTAAGGATTTATTTATTCTTATGTGCATTGGTGTTTCGCCTGCATGTACGTCTTTGTGAGTGTGTCTGGTCCCCTGGAACTGGAGTTGCAGATAGTTGTAAGCTGCCATGTGGGTGCTGGGAATTGAACCCAGATCCTCTGGAAGAGAAACCAGTGCTCTTAACTGCTGAGCCAGGTCATTTTGGTCACACTGCCCATGGTCCATGAACGGGTTCAGCTGCTTCGTCATCTTCAGGCCAGTGGTGAAGTTGCACATCATGTCAAGAGTGTGTGGTGAGGCGAAGCTGCTTACCTCATGGTGACCTGGAAGCAAAAAGACAGGAAGAAGCCAGACTCCAATATCCCTTCATATCCCTTCGAAGACAACTGCTCCAGTGACCTTACCTTCCACTGAGATAAAGGCTCTACTGTCTTTATCTTACCCTCATAAAGGCTTTACTGTCTTCCAGTAGTGCTGACCTAACTAACCTTCAACACCAGTGTTTGGAGACTACTTCATATACAAACCACGACACTTGAGGTTACCTTGAAAAAGAGGAAGCATGCCAGTGTGTTCCTTGTTTGTCTGGGAAAGGCAAAAAATGTAAGAGAACCATTGTCTGAACACACATCAGAGGCTTTCCTTTGTGCTGTTTGCCAGGGTCTGTGCTGTCACTTCCAACTCAGCTAATTTCATGCTACTGATTTATGATGTCACGGAGTCTGGAGCTTACTGACAAAGTGTCTAATTGGCTTTTCTGATTCAGTAGGAAGGGCCCAGCACACCCCTGCCAGAACCATCCCCTCTATCTTTCCGCAGGAAGTAGAATCTGAGTGGGTTGGCTGGCTCATGTTGCAGGATACTGAGCCATCCCCACTGCTAGAGGGCACTAACTGCTTAGCCTCTGCCCTCTGTCTACCCAACCCCCACACAAAAGAAGCAACAAATGTAGATCCCAAAGTAAGATACCCGGTAATGGTAAATAAAGAGCTGAATGGTGCTTTCTACCCTCCTGCGGATATCAGATTCAAACACTGGATTCAGAAAGGCCAAATGAGGAGGGAAGTTTCAATTACTTTTTAATTGCGTCAAACACCGTGTTGTAAAGCTAGTTCCCAAAAGGGGAAAAGCCAGAAGAGTTTCTTGCCATTCCGCAGAGGCGAGTAAGGTCTTGCCTGCTTGTCATTTGTGTGTAGAGCAATGGAGGGTTTTGGCACTACCTATGGGGAGAAGGGGAGAGGGGCGCAGAGAAAGAATAGGATGGCTGATGGTATGGGCAAGTGGAAGGGGTAAAGTCACCTAGGTGGTTACCTGAGTGTGCTGATGGAGGTTTGAGCCCACAATCAAGCTATTTTCTTTTAATCAGCTGTTCCCATCAACAAGAAGGATCCCCAGTATGGGACTCAAAAAAAAAAACCTTTGAAGATAACTATTTCCACTTCTTATGAGTGAATCATAATTCCTTTTTTCTAAATAAGTGGTCGTGAAGTTTGTTTTTCATCTCACATGTGATGTCTCTTCCACATTCTCTTGGCATCCTTTTATCCCATCTATTTTTTCAGAGCCATCATGTTCCCCACTATAATTTTCTGATATGTGCTATTATTACCTACCCATTTAATATTTACCTAAGAATTATGCACAGGTATCCTAATTTAAGAAATATACGTGATCTGGTATGCTCACAGCTCTCCAAGTGCCCAGGGTACCTTTAACTATGTTCACTCAGTTTACATCATCTTTGTGCAAGTGGCGGTTTTTGCCAATGTTATGGCAAGAAAAATCATTATTTTTGCCATTATTTTAGGGATCATTTTCCTTTTGTCTAATGAACAGCCTTTAGACTTTCTGTTGGCCAAAGTATTATTTAGTCTCTCGTTTCCTTAGAAATGCCTCGGTGAGGTCTCCGTGAGGTCTCTGTGTGTACAGAGGTGCTAGCCTGGTAATCCTTTCAGAACTTTGAAGACACTTTCTCATCATCTTCCAGTTCTCATCATTTCTATAATTAATCTCATCCTTCTTTTCCCATGAAAGCTTTAAAAATTACATTTTTTTATATGCGCGTGCATGCCTGAGTGGATGTATCTGTACCATGTGTGTGCCTGAGGATGTCAGCAAGGGAATGAGCTCCCCCCCACCCCCGGGACTGGAGCTGTAACTGTTGCTACTGGAAACCAGACCTTGGTCCTCTGCAGGAGCAGTCAGCATTGGAGCTTCCCAAAACCGAGAAGAGGTAACTTTTATCAAGCCTGGACAATTATCAATCAGTATCTCTAAACCTTTCTATTTCCTTTGCCCTGTCCCTTGGGTTTTATTCTAGAAGTCCAGCCAAGAATAATCTGATGCTTTGGAGACTCCTGGCCTTTCTGTTGTAAATGCTGCTATTCATTCTTCAGCCTGGACGTTGTTGACTAACCAGAAACATAAACTTCTGTTTCTAAAAGATTTTCCTTCTCCTATGTATAAACTACTGTAATACCATTTGTTAAGTTTGCAATTTCAGTTAGCAATGGGTGGAAATCTTTTTATTAAGATTTGTTTTTATTATGTATGTATGTATGTATGTATGTATGTATGTATGTATGTATGCATGCATGTGTTAGCCTGCATGTTTATATGTGAACCTTGTGCGAGCATGCTGGGAGAGGGTGTCACAGCCTTCATCAGTTCAGTGGTGAGAGGATTTCAGTGGAGCTGGCTGCTGGGGTTACTGAGGCTGTCACATCTTTGGCTCTTTCCCTCTGCAGTTACACTCATGGGTCTAATGGAAATTCTGCTGTTTCCCAGTGCCAAGCCCCCATTTCTTGCCTTTGGAGGTTTTCACTGGGTTTTGTTTTTCTTCACACCCCTAAGACCATGAGGTCAGCTTTCTCCCTTCACACCCCTAAGACCACGAGGTCAGCTTTCTCTTAGACCCACAACAGACGACACCCACACCAAAGCTCCAGCTGGATTTCTCCAGGAACACATGATACTGTGACAGCTACATGTGGATCCACTAAGGCACTGGTGGCCCCTTTTTGCCTCCTGTCCAGTAGTCATTGATAGTCTGACGGTTGACGATGGGGAACCCTGAGGGTGACTCCTCCTGTGCATTGCCGAAGCATCCCTGCCTTGACCTTTGCTCTGGTTTTCCTGAGCAGCTCTTGTCTCATTCATAGTCAGAGGTGTCTGTTGGGACAATGAAAATAGGTCCAAAACTACCTAGTGATGACAGAGGACACACTAAATGTGGCTGGGTTGCACACATTAAAATGACTAAAGATATAATTTTAGATTAAGTGTATTTTCCTGTAAATAAAAATAAACCCCAAATCGACTCTGCTCACCCCAGCACATCCCAGCAGCACGTAGCCTTTGCTTGCCAGTTCAGCTCTCCTCGGTCTCTGTCTACTACTCAGTGAGCAGGGCTGCATACAGAAGCTGTGCGTGCTTGCCTGTTGTCTCCTGCACATACAGGAGCAGATCCCTCCCTGGCAGTATATTCCTGCACCCCTGAACCCCTGCCCACCCACCACTGTCAGGCCAGGAATCTTTCCCCCAAAGACCCCTGAGGAGTCTGCATCATAAGGCCATTGTGAATTTCTCTGTGTTCTGGCAGCCAAAAAAAGCTCTGACTGGGAAACCTCTCCTGCTAGATCCGTACCTCTAGATCCAGGGAGAATTAAATCATTTACTCAGAACTAAATTGGAATGAAGCTTTGAATGTTTGCATAACTCTCTTGAAATTCACGGCACACTTATGACCCCTGGAACATCTGGAGCACATGAGCTTTGAAAACTCCCAAAATACATCATTTCTGGGGATGAGGCTATTTCCATCTGGGGAGCCTTGAGATTAATCTTGTCACATTTACATATGTAATCACAGCTCTGCCACATTTGGTCGCACACCTCTGAATGTTGCTGAGTGGCTTGCATCCTTGATTTGTGAGTTGTGAGACTTAGCTATAAAAAAATAAAAACCCGAATGTGTTTTTTTTTTCAGCACTAATAAATTTATTTTTGCAGTTGACCTTGGTAAAACTCTGTATGTGGATCAGCTTGGGAACTTGGCGCCATGTGAAACAACCTTGTGCCCAGCTCCCTTGTGCTCCTCACCACTGAATGATCAAGGATGTAGAAGGTGTCCAGACTCAAGGACATGTGAGTGGAGAGGAGGAAAGATGCTCAGGGAGAACAGGAATTGCGCTGTACTTGTATTGTGTCAGTGGGGATAGAAAATCCCCTGCTTTGCTGCAGAGCAGAGAAAGTACTGAACAGCAGACCCCAACAGACAGTCCTTGGATGGACAGCACTAGCCCCACTTTGGAATTGCTGTTGTTGCAGATGCTCAAGGCCCTCTATGGACCCTCAGAATCCAAATATTTTTATGCACATCCAAGTAAGAAAACCTCTCCTTAAACAACTCTTTGAAACGAAGATTGTTGATATGACTGTCAGCGGACTGGGTGTTCCAGGGTAGCCAAGTTAAAGCTGATAGTTTAACTCTAGGAACCTCTTAAAATTAATTTACTTATTTCTTTGCATGTGTGTGTGTGTGTGTGTGTGTGTGTGTGCAGGAACACAGGAAGCGGTCAAAAGAAGGGACTGTGTGGCCTGGCATGTTATGTTTGTGCTAAAATCTCCACTCCATCCTCCATAATTGCACAGCCTGCCCACGTTAACTACTGAGCCATCTCACCATTACAAATTCTAGGGATTTGATATAGATCATTATGACAGATAGTATTAACAGCAAATAAATGTTTGTTTATTTTGTGACACTTGAGAGCTAACCCAGGACCTCTACATGACTAACATTCCTCGTATATTCAGGCACTGTGCTAAGCATTCCATACGCAGTATCCCAGTACATCTTCACAGTGAACCGAAGGGGAAGTATTTCTCTCTAGGTTGGACAGTCAGTGGTGCTCATGCTGCTGGGAAAGCAAGAGAAGCAAACCGCCCTGCTCTGATGGGCAACAGACAACTGAACCCCATACTAAACAGTGTGGAACCTAACACTGCTTAAATGATCAGATGTCTACCTGCAGGGCTGGACAGGGTTTGACTCAAATATTAAGGGCGGACATGCTATGAGGTCAGAGATGCCAACTTTCTCTTCCATTTGAGTTATCCAGTGGGTGACTCAGGCACCAGCAAAATGTCAGTGTTTCAGCAAAAGCAGAAAGATATTTCAGAAAATTATCTTCGGCAGTGGCCCCAGCCCATGTCCATGGTCGCATCGGCAGACTTGTGGAAACTAAGAATGTGACGCTGCACAGAATCCAAAGTGAGAGAGTATTTTCTAGTTAGTAGTTCAGATGAAGTGAGAGGAGTTTAGATGTGTCCTTGGATACCATTCCTCCTCATCCTCCTCATTTATGGGGCCCTCTGAAGCCCCAACAGTTCTATTCCCAGCTATGAATGGGGGCAGAAGAAAACACACAACCTGCTTTCAGTGGACAGCAGGGTAGAGGCCCGGAGTCAGCGTCTTTAAACACACACTCGTGAGCTCATGCTGAGGAGTTCGGGATCCGCCTTTTTTCTCCCTGCATTCAGTTTCGTTTTTCCACCTAGCTCTATTCTGCCCTGCC
>LOJH01015440.1:0-17066 GCA_001685095.1 Ellobius talpinus | reverse complement strand
GAGAGAGAGAGAGAGAGAGAGAGAGAGAGAGAGAGAGAGAGAGAGAGCCAGCAAGCCTGGGAATTGCACTGATCCTCTGAAACCTCAAGGTCTGCCTCAAATGACACAACCTTCTAAAAAGATTACATCTCTGAATTCTTGCCAAATAGTACTACTACTAGGGAATCAAGAATTCAACTATGTGAGCCTATGAGGGTCATTCTCACTCAAACCACCATAGGAAGTTACTGCATTAATTTGGAAAAAGGAACTCATCTTTCATACCCCATTTTTCATAATTATATCAACTACAGATTTGATCAAAAACCCTCATCAGAGCAATGTTCTGTGAACCCAGATCTGGTGTTGCATGCCTACATCAGTGTTGATAATCATACCAAATTAGATTATGTGGCATTTGGATATGTTCTAAAGTCCCACATTAGTCATTTTACCTCATTAACACATGTTTGCATTGATTGACAGATTTTAGTTTAATGCAGACTTTAATAAATAATAAATAAGTGGTCAGGAGTGAGGGAGGTTTTGTAGGTCAGAGATTATGTTCTGTCATGCAATCCCTGACATAATAGCTTAAGGGGAAAAGCAAAGAATTTGGGCTCACAGTTTCCTTTTCAGTTTGAATCATAATGATAGGAAGGCCATGATAGCAAGACAGAGAATGGGTCATGGGAGCTACGATGCAGAGAAAGAGGGGGAAGCTCTTCCTCATTTGCAAGACCCAAGTTTAAATTAACATTGAAGAAAATACAGATGATATCCCCAGAGCTAGACTAACCGGCTCTGGAGACGCAAAGACCTGATGTCAGGGTGGTGAAACAAGTGAGATGGGATCACGGGGGCAGAGATCCCATATCTTGGAATAAAGGACCAATGCATTCAGTGTGAGCTCCCAAAGTCCTGGGGGAATAATCAAGAGAAAGCTGGTCCCTAGAGCTTATTCATCAGCAGTACTGAAGGCTAAATTCCTTCAGTTCTGACCAGCACTAGGATTACGAATGTCCCAGGCTACCATAGAAGAACAAGCCTTGTTGAAGACAAGATGGTCAAATTGTGAGAACTTTATCTGCTTGGATGCTGTACCACAGAGTGGAAAATGCCTACCTCTAGTGTCTACCCATTAGCATTCTCTATCCACGAATGTGAGATGCCCTAGTATCTTAATGAACACTTGAATTCTGGCGAGTGGGTCATTCCCGACAGTAGCACATGCTCCTCAGTAGTCATTCTCCATGTACTCTAGAAATGCCCTTAGTGAGGTCTTGGTTTCCTGGCGCATGTTTGTTGAGAGATGCTAAAGTTCCCAGTCACTGTCACCATACTTGAATATAAAATAATAATAATATATTAATGCTTGCTTCATGGCATATCCTATAAGAAATTTGGAGAACAAAGTTAGATGTAACAGTAGTATCACTGAGGAAACATAAAAATCAAATCCTATGGGAACACCTGCTGGAGGATACCAAGCAACCTAAGAGAAACGTTACCTGTCAATGCTACAAACAAATTCTTTCAGAATACGCAAGAATAAAAATAAGAGCAGCTTACATAGAAACATGATGAGTTTTGGAAGGAGAATTTCTAAAAAAATAAATAAATAAAATAAGTAAGAAAGAAATCAATCCAGAGAGACAGAACCAAAGAGAGGAGAACCAGTCTTCATACAAGATACAAGTCAGTAGAACCACGTTTCTTTCAGCAGAGCTCTTGCAGGGCATGAAGACCCAGCCTTGTTTGAAGCAGTGGTTTCAGGCAATAAAACTACTTTGATCATAAAGAAGAGATGGGAGATAAAGCTACAGAAAACCCAGACTGAGATGCCTGCCAAGGCCTGGGAGGCCGTTTTCAGTACTTCCAATAAAAGGCATTCCTGGAAAAAAAAAGGAACTAAATAAACTAGATATGATGGAGGTAGCCGAGGTCAGAGTCAGGTTGCTGGAGAGGAGGGCACAGGCCTTGGAGCGGCCAGAAAAAAAGAGGCTAATTCTGAATTATGCCTTCCTTTTAGCAAAGAAACCACTGACTATGAAAGAAATTGCAGCAGGTAACTCATAAATGCCATGAGTTTGGAATGCATGATAGCTGGCAATGCTAACAGGAGCAGAAGCTGAGGAAGGAGCAATGTTATAACAAAAGAACACCAACAACAAAGAAAAACCCTTAATAATGAACAAATGACTTCAAGCAGGTATGGGCTAAGCATGATGGGTATTCCAGGAGTTATTTGGTGCCAAGAATACCCTGAGCAAGCAAACAATGAATCAAAATAAAATTAGAGCAGTTCCTACAGCAATCCGTGAATTAAGTACTGGGGCAGATGCTACATAAGTACATGATGTCAGTGTTTGTACTGCAGATTATTACATGAACTCATCTTCCAAGGGTGTGATCATATTCAAATAAGCTTATAAGGGCTAAAATTACAATTAACATAAACATCTATACTAATTTAAAATTATATTTTAAATGCTTCAAAATATTTTGGCAACTTTTTTTCATAAATGTATATGAGACATTTGTCTTGTAGCATTAAAAATTTAAAGATGATGCATAAAATTACCTAATTTCAATAAGTACATTAATTTTAAGGCACTTTTTATTTCTTAATACATGTACTTGGTAGAGTCTGGCAGTGGCACATGCCTTTAATTCCAGCACTTGGAGTTAAGAGGCAGATGGATCTCTGTGATTTAGAGGTCAGCCTGATCTACAAAGTCAGTTAGTTCTAGGACAGCCAAGACTGTTACACAGAAAAACCCTGCACTGACTAATCAAAAACCAAACAACAACAACGAATAAACAAACAAAACATAAAATATAATTTGTATTTGGTAATTCACACAGTTGTTTTATATACTCCATACATTTATTCTTATTTAAAAAGGACTAGAAAGGTTGTATTATACTGGTAAATTTTTTACTTGGAGGAGGTGGATGCTTATAAACATGTCATTTGTTGTGCCATGAACCTAAGTCTGTGCACATTGTTTTAGAAATTATCCTGCATGGCAAAACATGATCATTACCTATTTTCCAGACATTGTTAGCAATGAAAATCTATGAAATAATTTTCCAGAAATCTTAGATTTATTAACAAGTAAAACCAAAGAATTCTCCTTCTTTGTTTTTTAAATTTTAGCGTTAGCATTTTTGTAAACTACTTTCTTGTTAAATGAGTTTACTGCCACTAAAAGATAAAAATCTTATCTTTGATTGTAATTTTTTTTTAAAAAAAAAGACCAAAAAATGGGGGGGAGAAAGAGTAGTCAAAAAATGAGATGGCTGGTGTAGGGGAAGGCTGAGAAGACATGGTATCGGAGAATGAAGCAAGTAGCCCAAAGGGCAGGACAGACACTAAGGAATTTTTGGGTTTCCAAGCCTTGGGTCATTGACAAAGTATGGCAAGGCTTTTGGAAGAATGCATCATGCATGGTCTGGCATTAAATTATGAACACAATTATCACTACCCTAAAAGACATCAACAGAGCAGTCTTTCTTATCTGCACTCCTAACACTTTGTGGTTCTGGTTCCCTAGCAGAATCGCCACTTAAACTGAGCACAGAATGCTAAGGTTTCTCTAGTTTGACTCTTCAAACTTTTCCATCTTTCTCTATGCAAATAGTTGCCAAAACTTATGGATAACCTCATCATAGCATCAGTTCTTTACTCATCACCAGTTTTACATAAGTTATATTTTGGCTCTTTCAAAATACCTCTGAGAAAAGCAGGAAGGGATGACTTATTTCCAGTTGGAGAAATTTCAGTTTGTACTCTTTAGACTATTGATTTTAGATTCACGGCATTGCAGAACATCATCATGACCAGAAAATGTGGTAGAGACTCCTCACTGCATGACTGACAGGAAGATCAGAGGGAATGAAAATGAAATAAAGACTCAGGACAACACTCAGCCCACGGGATGTTCCCATGGTTTCCTAATTCCTCCAACAAGAGCTTGTCATCAGAGGGGGGTGGGGTCATCCAGCAGTTGATGGGTGCCAACAGAGAGACCAACAATCAAACACTAGGTGGAGCCACGGAGCCTATCAGAAGAGGGAGATGAAGGATTGTAAGAGCCAGAGGACACCAGAAGAACACAATCCACAGAATCATAAGCAGGGCTCACAGGGACTGAAGCGACAAACACAGACCCTGTATGGGTCTGAACTAGGTCCTTTGCAATACACCTTATGTTATTGCAGCGTGGTGTTCCTGTAGCACTTCCAACAACGGGAATGTGAGGCATCTCTGACTCTTACCTTCACTTGGAACCCTTTTTCCTCCTGGGTTACGCATCCAGCCATGATATAAGGACTTGTGCACAGTTGTTTTTGTTTGTTTAGGGAAACAGAGGAAGAGTTGATCTAGGGATAAGGGAAGGTGTGGAGAGGGATTTGGAGAAGTAGAGGGAGAGGAGACTGGAGTCAGGATCAGAAAAAAACCAACAAAGTTTAAATAAATGAAAATATACAAAGTCTCTAAAACCTCACATATCTCACTGCTTGTGTGGATATGGCACATTGGACTCACAAGAGAAACTGTGCCTGAGAATGAAAAACCTTGGAGCTAGTGAAAGGTGGGAGTTGGTTAGAGCAAAAAGTGCTATGGGAGTATAGTACTTAACGGTGAGAAGTGGCACCCAGGTAAAATAGCCTGGCTCTGATTTGGCTGCTCACCCGGTGTAGGACTGAGTACTAAGTCCCAGCCTCAACTGTATAGTCATGGGTACGAATCATGTTTTATTGCAGGGTAATAATGTGTAGTTGAAGTGCAAGGTTGGAAATGCTATCCCCTTAGACTCCTACGTGTTTCCAGTTCATGTGGAGCCAGCATCGTGTCAATGTTTTGATTAACTAGGTCTCAAACTTGCTGTACTGTAAAGAAAAAAAAGATATCAAGACGAAAAGAAAAGGGACTGGAGGGGAGAAGAATTTTAAAACTTCCATTACAGAAGTATGCGGCCTCTCTTACAAGCTCTAAAGTCTGCTGGCTATGTTCTACAGCGCCCCCGTCAGTCAGAGAATTAAATCACCGGTAAGTTGGGTCTTGCAACTTACCTCAGCAACCCGAGTTAGAAAGACTCATATAAATTCATGGGGTCGTCTTCCATGTCTGCACGCATGCTAGGGCTTCAGGCATTTATTCACTTTGTTCTGTTCCTTGTTCCTTCACAGAAACAAAGCAATAATGTGCTGAACAACTGCTATTTCCTGCAACCACAAATACATGAAACCTCAAAACTCTAATTTCTATCTTCTTAAAAAGTAGATTTTTTTCTTCTTTTCTTTCATTTTGTTCCATGTTTTAAAAGTTAAATGGTATTTTGTTAGGCTTATATGTTAGGAAACATATAAAGAAATAAAGAGTTGTCCAGCATTAGATGAGGAAAGAGGGAATCCAACATCTCCCACACAGCAAGCTGATTATGGATGTCTTAGTCAGATCACCAATTCCTAAGCACTGAGAAATATACCTACTGTTCGTATCGATCAAGAAAAATAATGACAATATAAAAGCCTGCTAATTTAGATTGTTAGGAGTATCTGAGACATGTATTCACTCCCTGACAATAGTTCCATTTTGAAACCTAGTGGTACTTGTTCAAACAAACATGGGGTATGTATTTAAAATAATGATTTTTTAGAGTTTTTTTGCCAAAACATAAGCTAAGCATCTTCAGAAAATACCAATCCCTAGGTCTGTCATTCACTCAAGTAGCATCAGCTTTGCCCTTTAGTAGATATCACTGGGTTAAAGTATACACCCTTGCAGCTATGATTAAAACATAGGACATCCACAGATAAACATGGTTAAAATGAACAGGAAAAAGCCTAGTCAATAAAGGCAATGCATCTGTAAATTTATTGCATAATTCCATCCTAGTTACAACAATGTACAACCACCGTGAGCATGGCTGCTTTTCACAAACAAATTTATTACTTCTGGTTGCTCCTCTATTGCTTTCAATAAGAAGTGCCAAAATAACTGTGATTTAAAAATGCTATCAACTGATTTGAATTCTCAATAGATTCCCTGCATTATAATAAAACTTTCCTCTAAGTGCTGTACTTAGGCGAAAATATTGTATGGACTTAAATCCTCTGCTTTGGCTGCACATTTCTATCGATATATTTACTACAGACCGCTGGCAGTCTGTCTTTGACTTCTTATCTGCATATTCATAAGGCTGTTGAGCAGCTTGGAGAAAAGTTTTGCTTAGTTACCCCAATTTAAATATTGGAACTTGCTAACGTTAGATTTATGCAAATCTTTAGTTCAGCTCACATCATCCCTCTGATGTTATGAGTCATAATTTGTCTTATAAGAAAGACCAGTGATGACCCAACATCTGGATCATGGACATCTGCACCTCCTCCTCTGCTTTCTTCTGGCAGTTTTGAAGTTGGGTATTATTTTTTGTCAGTGGAGGAAACCTCAAATCCTTAATTTCGTCTCTGTTTTACAGACTGATGAAGGAAACAGGGAGGCCCAGACTTTTGAAGCTGGAACTGCATCTCAGCCCAGCCCTGCAGATGCCCCTGTCAAGGTGAAATGTGGTAATTCTGAAGCTATCTTTGACATTTCATTTTTAACTGGAGAAATTGCATTTGCATTTGTATGTGTGAGTGTGTGGTCTGTGTATCTGTGTGTGTAGTATGTAGAAGTCTGTTGATCCTCATGAAATTGTTTAATCTTGTTTTTAGAGTCATATTCTTTCTAGCATGACTCTATTACTATTGTATTTGATATACTTCTGTCATGAGAAAGACTATTCTTCTCTGGTTATTTCTAATTTGCAAATCATTCTATAGAGACTGAGTGTAATTTGGATCAATATCAATGCTAATGTCTAAAATAGTAATTATTCATGTAAACTGGCATTTGAAATTATCCAGGAAAAGAGAGTGTGGCTATGTTGTGTGTTTAGTTGTGGAAACTATTACTTTTTTCTTCTTTTTTTCCTTTTTTTATTTTTACTGAGCTCTACATTTTTTCTCTGCTTCCCTCCCTACTTCTCCCCTCCCCTTCAACCCTCTCCCAAGGTTCCCATGCTCCCAATTTACTTAGGTGATCTTATCTTTTCCTACTTCCCAAGTATATTAGATCTATGTGTGTCTCTCTTAGGGTCCTCATTGTAGACAACAATAAAATTATTGCTTTTTAATAATAAAAGTTAGCTAAACTTTCTGAAGACTCATTTTTTGATGCCCTTGCGAAAGATCTGTATTCCCTCTCTCATACTTACATTATCCAAGAGAATAAAATTTATTAGATAAGTTGAAATTACATGGGATAAAAATCATTTCCCCAGAAATCATTTCTTTAAATTAATATATTTATTGACATATTTATTATTTTTCTGAGTAAAATTGGTTCTTCTGAAATCAAAACCACAAGAGAACTATTCAGAAAAAAATTAGAAACATAGTTGTGGGGGGATTTTGTAAGCAAGGAATTTGATAAAATGATGTCTAGTAACTCTCACATTTTGAAATTTTACTAGAAAAAGAGCAATTTTGAAAAATATAGGTGAAAATCATTTTAGAAGATAAATGTAAATAGTTATACTTCTGGCTGAATTCCACTGGCCACAAATAATATCATCTTTCTTACTCATAATTAAACTTAATATCCTGTGGTAAAAATATTCTTATTTATGCATACAAAATATGTCTCACAAAAATATTTCCTCCTAGACCCAATATTGCTACAAGGAGAACATAGGAGCTGAGGCAACTGTATAGAGCTTTTCAGAGATGAAGGTATCCAAGAGCTAAACTGGGTCACAGTATGGGCACAGACTAATTCCAAAGTGTGACTAAACTTGAGAAATAGTCCCGCACATTAATTACTACTGCATTGCAAGATGATGATTCAAAAAGATGAAACTGATTGTCAGTAGTAAGATTGTCAGTAGTAAGCATGACAGTAAATAGAATATATTGTATGTTGTGGACTTAATCTTGAGTACTGTCAGGTTAAGGTCACAAAAGGAAGGCTAAAGATATACAGAATGTGCCATGTAATCTACAGAAAAGGGCACAGTTCAGAAACCCTGCAACTGACTCTTCAACACTCAGTTCAAATATGTCCAATGATCGGTTGCTGTACTGCCTAACTTAATGTTTGCAAAAGTATTCAATACATCTCTTTCCATGAAAATTGTGAGAGTCAGTAGACTTTTACCTGTATGATTGTTTGTGACTTATTAAGAAATAAAACTGGTATAATTCCTGGTTTTGCTTAATCAGTTGAATCTGATTAGATTGGATCTCACAGCTAAGAAAAATAATAGGAATTTTAGGGACTGGTTATTCGACCTTGAGACTTCTCCACTCAAGCTTCTCAGGCAGTCAGGGTGAATGTGAAAAGAAAGACAGTTGCTAAGCCTCCTATGCATGCTATCTTTTACAGACTGAGAGAGATGGTGGCAAGGCAGGCTGAAGGTTGTACATTCCACCCAGCTCCAGGAAAACAATTGGGAACAGCTGGTAAGCAGTAGTCAGTGTTTACAATCATTCTTGGAGAGACTGGGGTGCCAGCATCATGCAGGGAGGGGAGGAAAGCCAAGATACTGTGTAGGGATGTCTTAGGGAGTTTCACCGAGAACTGAAGGAAATTACGTAATGGGAAACTCAAGGCTCCTACAGCTTGTGGAAGAACAGCCAGAGAGGGAGAAAAGCAATTCTTGTGGATTCCAACTGAGGGTTAAGAATTGGATCCTCATTAATGTTCACTGAAAGCTACAAGTAAAGGCCAGAATTGCTTTTTAATTACTCTTGCTAGACTGTGGAATCTTTAAAGTGTTGCCATGTAAGAAACTGGCCATGTGGGATCCCTGTTTATTGCTGCACTACATTTAAAAGCAATAAAGTAATTTAACCATAAAACTATAGACAATAGAGAGGCATTATTGCATATATTCAGTTCTTTTCTGAGCACTGAGTGCCAAGCCTTAACATTTGATCTACCTGTCTTGTTAGTAATAAAAACCTTGGCCTAAGATGGACTGTACACAATGCTCAAGCCCTTACCTAGCAAGAAAGGTCCATCTCCTTTTCCCAACATACCTATTTGTAGAAACTTAAATAATCTATCTTGTGCTGCCTCCACAGAATGTAGTCATTGTTCTCTGGAATTATAGGTTGTTTTCAGTCCAATTAGGAGCTAAAATTCCTATTCTACAATAATTAACAATAATAATATGAATAATAATAAATGGATTTTCTATCTTGGGCTTCAGTGATTGTGTCTCCAGCTAATGTCAATATGCTTTGACTGAATGGCGTGTGTCCTATGGTTCTGAGCTTATAATATTAAGGAATTTAAACTTGACCTTGGAAATTTAAAAATTTAAATTTGTTCAATCTTCAAAGATTGTGGCTGGTGTGAACACACACACACACACACACACACTTCATAAACAAGGGGAAGATGCCAAGTATAGGGGAAGAAAGGGGCACAATGACCTAGTCACCAAAGAGCATATTCTCAACAGTAACCCTGTCCTGTCCTGGTGCATTTCTCCATTGTCCAAATTGCCACTCTGGCAGTCACACTACCTTAAGTCTATGTCACTTGTTTCTACCCTCACTTTCTGAAAAGATGTCCATAGCACAATGATTAAGGCATTTGTTCTCCCTAAGCATTTACTTCGTCAATGTGTTCACTGTTGTTCTGACATCGTAGGAGATAATTCTATAGAAGATTGTGGCTGTTTTCGAAAATGTGATCTTCTCATCTTGAATGTTCTGAGATTCTTTTGATAATGACTATGTGTTATTAAGTGTAAATCAATAGCTTATTCCAAATATTTATAGAATCTCCCCCAAAGTCCTTAGGTGGCTTTCATTTTTCTGTATAGTCAGAACACCAACATCATGCTAGCCTCATTAACAACTCCTGTGCCAATTCCCACTTACAAGGCATTTGTTTCTTTGTTGCCGGCTGTGTGATGGGATGTGTAATTTCTTGTCCCTTCTCAGCTATTCTTACTCTTAAGTCATCAGCAGGTTTATTCTATCTGTCTTGTTTTAAATTTTTGACTCAAATTTTATTTTCTCAGAAAGACTTTCACTATTGTCCTTCCTGATACTTATTTTAACTCATAATCCTCTCTCAATTTTGATATACTGATCCATTTTGTTGTGTGGTACCAATCTGTCAACATCTGTTTTTCCTACTGTATGAGAGCAGGAATTTTGTTTTCATCATGTAGCAATATACCCTAAGATAACAGTCAGTACCCAGTGCACACAAAAGATGTCTTTTCATCCTAATGCTTTATGTACTGTGCATTCTACTTTGAATTCCTTCCTCACCGCTTGGCTCTTCTAAACCCCTTCCCTATAATAGTGATACTCACTCTCATCTTTTAAAAAGAAACTTAAATATTTCTTGCTGTTTCTTAGGAGAAAGATGCAATTTAATGTTCTGACACTATTTCTCTTTATGTTTCTGTCTGTGGTGACCATTAGTTTTAACAAATAGGAGAAATATAATAGTCAATGTACCTAGTATGTTATCAAGAGCTGAGTGCTCTACTAAGTAAAAACACTTTGCCAAGAATTACAACCCTTTCTTAGCTAACAGCTCTGATCTTTTACTATATGATAATCTCTCTCTCTCTCTCTCTCTCACACACACACACACACACATGCATACACACAAGAAAATACTAGGTTGAAACACAAGTCACTAAAAGTCACTATAATACAAAGCACATTCTTTAATTATTGGAAATCTTGCTTTGTAGAATTATTTATGTAATTTTAGTACAAATTGGATTGATGTCACCTAAAGTTGATGGACAAGTGAATAAATAAATAAATAAAATTGCTTTAAAAAATAATGTTCCTTTTCTAACCTATGTTCTTGGTAGAGTTAAGTATATCCTTTGTATTGAGAAAACAGGGAACAGTAAAATGTAATTCCTAGAAGGTAGGAGTTTGGCTTTAGAAATAATGCAAAACCAGTTTCCTCTTGAAGCCATTGATGTTTTAGTTTGGAATTCCTTAAATCCTTCTTAAGGGCAGAATTGATTCCAGAACCTTGGGGGAAAAAAGACTGCAGCCAACCTGGAAAAGCCCAAATTGAACCTTAACTTTGTGAAATTTCTTAACATCATTTAATCTCTCTGCCATTCAGTTTCCTCACTTATGAAATGAAATAATAGCATTCACCCTATTTGATCTTCTGTTGATTCAATGAATTATTCTATATGAGAGTGCAATCCCCTGCCTCTCTGCTCACATAAGCATTTTTAGCTTGTTAGATACAATTCTATGTTACATACAGTTGAGGGTCAAGTGAAACAATTGAAAGAAGCAAGCTTCTAATTCCAACCATTTGTTGCTGTCTCTGAAACTTACATTTAGCATGACTTCTCAGAGTTAGCTTGGGAAAGAAATGGATCCTTCAGACCCATTAAATAATAATGACTTCAATGATGATAAAATCTTGAGATTTCTATTTTTAAATTCGGATTATTCAGGCTAATTGAAGTGATACGTATTTTTAGGAATTCAATAGAAAAGCATCTTTGCAATTGCTTCACTACAGACACCAGGTCGTAGTGTTCTGAGGTAAATTCCTAAAATAACCAGGGACTCAACTCAAAGAAGAGCTTGTGGAACACAGATGAAGTTTGGCTCCTGAGGTTGCCAGGCAACAAGTCCTGTTCTTGGCAAGGTAGTTAGTTTCCTGGAAACATCATCAGAAGCAACCTAGACACGTTTGGCTCTGCAGGTGTGCACAGATCACGCAGATTAGACTTTTAAGTTATTTCCTCACATTAGAGAAAATTCTAGCAGGAATCCTCTAAGCACATAGCCTATCAGTCAGCATACGGATTTAATCTCATTTCATTCAGGAGTAAGCAGGGTTGAGTGAATTAAACATTTAAAAATAAGAAAATAAGCAATTACTGGTAAGAAATCAGCTGGCTTTTTCTATGCAATCTGCAATTGTTGTGCACCAGCTGTTTTTCTTTTTCTGTTTTCCAAAGTCAATCAGTCAATTAATTGGACAGCAAGTCTTGTATTTCTACTATAATAGGAACATTTTTATTGGGGATTTGGAAGTTAAAGGATTATTTTCGATATGGTTCCTATTCTCTGTAGATTTAACTGTTCTTTGAAAGTCAGTAAGAATGTTGGAAGTTTCTTTCATTTCTACAACAATGAAGAGATCTTTGCTTGTCAGAGGTGAGGTAGAAGGGAGGGCTGTCTCATCATATCACAGGTTTTTTTAAGGCAGTTAAAACTACTCTGTACATAGTGGTCTGTGGGCTACAATGACAGATTCATATGATTATAGATTTGTTAAGTCTCACAGTACTCCACTGACAGGGAACCCTAATGTAATGTGTGGACTTTGAATCACAACAGAGTCCTGTCAGTTAAAGTGCATTGACTTTTAACAACAATGCCATTGTGGGGGAAAATGAAGATCAGGGTTATAATTCATGTGTGTGCGTGTGTGAGTGTGTACATGATAAAACAAAGGTGATGATAATTCTGTATTTTGTTAACAGTGGAGAAAAATGAAATTATTCTCCAATGAAATTTATTTTAAAATTTTTATTAAAAGCACAGGCATTAATATTAAATATTAGCAACTACAAAGGAAAGCAAAGAAGATAAAAAAGAACCTAGCGCAACACTGTTGTTTCAGAGACAGCAATGGGAAATTTCTTGGACAGAAATGCTACAAGAGTAGCAACCGAAGGATGGGTATGTATGAGCCACGTGGATTTTTGAGGGAACAACATGCCTAGCAGATGAAAGCATATAAGATACACTACAAAGAAAGCATGAACGCATTTCTACTTAGGGTCCTCAGCAAAAGAATTGAAGCCATAACGTGAGAGTTTCAGCAAAGTTTCATTAGAAGAAAACCCCTTCTGTTGAAGAGAATGCTACTCCAATTGGACAGGGCCAATCACCTGGCCAAAGGACCACTCATTAAAAAAAAAAGTAGCCTAACCTTAAACCATGCTGAGGATACAACTGAAATGAACATTCTTTACTGAGATATTATATTTTTCTTTCCCAGAATTCATGCCTCTGAGCGCTGTGCCTGCAAGATGTCTTGAGGTTCAGCAGGGCCTGCCTACCTTTGGGAGCTCTTGTATGAGAAGCACAAGCTTCTCATTTGCATTGTCTGTCTCTGTCTTTTGGCTGCTGGCCAGATTCCAAGTATTCTTTTTTTCTGATATTTTGGCTTCCTTGCTCTTCCTCCCATGCTCCTTACTGTGACATGTGGCTGCTTGTCCATACATCTGACCTCTATGACCATTTAAACACCATGGCTTTGTTTCCTTCCTCCTTCCATTCTGCTCTAAGGAGCTGTTCCAGTTCATAACTTACACACCCTGGGGGTTTTCCTTTTAAACTCTAATAAAATTATTCTTGAACTTCCATTCTTAAATAACTGTATTTATCAAGACTAAAAACTTCTAGAGAGATCCTGATTTCCTTTGCATTAGTGATGATAAATAGTAAAACATGTCAGAAAGCATCTCAATTCTCAGAATATTTTTACAGGATCTGACCTTCTGGTACTTCTTTAATTTTTTTCATTTACTCTCGTCATGGTTAATACTGTAGTCTACACAGGCTGGTGAAACAAATACACCACACACCGGATGCTGGTGGTCTGCTGTCTCATCACTGTGACTCTTCATCTTCACGTGGTAGAAGAAGCAAGGCAGATCCAATCGCTGTTAAATTGAGAAAAGTTTGAAATGTAATAATTGTACATGCTGATGAGTAGCAGTTTGATTATATTTGTTTGTTTGAAATGTGACATGATCAAATCAAGGCAGTTCCTATTCTTATTCTCTCAAAGATTTGTCATTTCTCTCTGTTGCCAGCCTTGAAATTATTCTCTTCTAATTTCTTTTTCACTAGTAGGGCTTATAAGGCCAAATCCCTCACAAGTATGAAACTGTTTTTTTTTTTTCTTAAGATGTTTCCTTGGAAATGAATAGGCTTTCCTTCAGCCACACAGCAAGTAAGGAGCAAAAGCAGGATTCAAACTTTAGCCCCCTGAAAGAGACTCTGTATACAATATCACATAGTGATGCACCTATGTTAAGGTGTTAACCACAGTGAGTGGGCTAAGTGGTAACACTTGCTGATGCATTAGAAGAATGTAGAAATGCTCACTATTGATGGAGTTTGGACAACTAGTACTATTTTGAGGACACTAACCTCATTTTGGGGACTCTTCTCTTACAATTTAATCACCTTTCCAAAGCTCCCATCAATTAACAACATTGTATTAGTATCTTAGTGATTAAATTTCAATCCAAGAGTTTTAAAAGGACACAAACATTGAATATACCAGAAGAGAGTACCCATGAACTTAGTTCCCCTTGGATATTGTGTTGGATAGTTTTATGTCAACTGACAGAAACTAGTGTCATTGATGAGAAGGAAACCTCTATATAGAAAATGCTCACATAAGTTCTGGCTTAGGCAAGCCTGTAGGGCATTTTCTTAATTAGTGCTTGACTGGGGAAGGCCCAGTCCATTGTATTGTGGTGCCATCCCTGGACTGGTGGTACAGCATTCAATAAGAAAGCAGGCTAAGCATGCCACAGGGGGAAGCCAGTAAGATGCAACCATCCATGGCCTTTGTATCAGCCACTGCCTCCAGGTTCCTGCTCTTTGAGATACTATCCTGACTTGATGAACGGTGATGTGGAAGCATAAGCCAAGTAGACCCTTTCCTCCCCACCTTGTTTTGGGCCATGGTGTTTCATCACAGCAACACTATCCCTAACTAAGACAGATATTAAAGCCTCAGTTAGTACTTATGTACCTCGGCACCATTTCTGTACACCATTTGCTGCCTTATCACGCTTCAGCCTGAATGCTAAATGTTCACGGATTCAGGAAGTAAATGCTGCATAAGGGTTTCTTGTTACCCACTCCTCATTTATGGTCTGGAGAATTATAGCAGCTCCCTTAAAAATCTCACAGACTATTGTCTCATCCATTGTGATTCAGTCCCTGCTGATCGACAATACATTTTCCTACAAGAAAAACATTTTATAACATCAACTATGGTAGCAAAAGTATACATATTTCATCAGAATGAGTTGGACTTCAGAGTGCCTGATGAACTATAACATAAAAAGTTATTCAAATTACTAAAAAATTAAAAATAAAACAAAAAATTGAATATATAGAGTATTACACTGTGGTCAAATAGTTATTTTGTCATTGTATATAAGAGACCATGAATTGCTTTCTAACTATATGCAACAAGGCATCTATGATTCATTATATCTTAGTTTTTTATTTTTTAAGGATTAGTAAAATTATTTATAAATACTAACAGAAAAATAAATGAGTATTTCACAAAAAGAAAATATTTTAAACTATATATTAACTTAAGAATAGCAATTAAACAAGCTGATATACTTATGACTGTTAAAAATAATGTCTATGGTTTTATTGAAGTGTAATATACAAACCAGGTTATTTCAAATTCAATATAAGTAGCTTCCATTAGCAATTCTGTCCATTTTATACTGTATAAAATTCCATAAGTTTTATATTTTGACAGCTTTAATAAGTTCTAGTTTTTGAGCAAATACACAAATATACCAATGGCTTTTAGTAACAGAGAAATGTGTGACATGTTTGATACATGTGCACAACTCCTTTCTTTCTTTTGTAAAAAATATTCGTGCTTTATATTCTGATCATACTTCCCCTCCCCCCACACTCCCATATCCTCCCAGACCTCTCCACCTCAATGCTTTTTCTCTCTTATAAGAAACAGGCAAACAACAACCGAAAAGTCCAACAAACCAGGCCAACAAACAAACTACCTCCAAAAAAACCTCACAGGAAATACAAACACACACACATGCCCCACAAAACCATAAAAACCATAATATACAATCAAAGTACCGATCAGAAGAAAAACTGAACAAGCAATATGAGGAAAAAAAATCTCAAAAACTACCACTGAGATTTTCTGTGTATTGACCATCTACTGTGGGACATGGACCTACCCTGAAATATGAGACTCCACTGGAGTTTCTTTGCAAGTGTGTCTCAATGCAGACAGCTTTTGGTTGGGGTTAGCTTTTGAGAGCCTGTGTCTTCTTTCCCATCTCAATGCTCATACCAGTTTTTGCATAAATCTTTGAAGGCCATGTGTGAGCTTCCACAGTCGCTGTAAGGGTATCAGTAGGGTTGTTTCTGGAAAATACTTCTGCCTTGGTGTTGTTTATGTTTTCTGGCTCTTAAAATATTGATACCTTCTCGTCCCTGTAACTCCCCGAACCCTGGGGGAAGGATTTGATGAAAACATCCCATTCCAAAATCCCTGACTCTACACATTGTCCTGCTGTGGGAGCTCCTTTGGCCAATAGTCTTTAAGACAGCAACCCATGTGGGCATGGTCTCTTATAGCATAAACGCAGATGTAAAGCATGTGCTCACTCTCTTGCTACTGGCTCTCACTTCCAGCTGCTAGAGTAGAATGGATTTTTTAACCACATAAACCAAGTAAAAAATTAAACACTTGTGAGGAGAAAGTCTTTTAATTAATTATAAAAAGAAAATTGAGACTTACTTTGTCAACTAGCAGGTATAGACCCAGCAGAGATTTTAGTTCCTTTACTGCTGATAAAATTAAAATATTATGTGAAGACAATGACCCATGTCAAAGTGCTTGTGCTAATTTTTCGGAAGAAATTAGCAGCAATTATCCTAAAAGTGATAGAATTAACCTTATAAAGAGAACTACTTGGATTCTTCCCCAAATTGCATGTAACACACCAATATCTGGAGCACGTACATTGTATACTGATGCAAATAAATCAGGAAAGGCAGGTTACAAAACAGAAGAATTAAGTAAGGTGGAGCAAGGCTCTTATAATTCTGTCCAAAAGGCAGAGCTTTGTGCTACTCTTATGGTACTAAGGGATTTTAAAGAACTTCTTAATATAGTTACTGAGTCACAGTATGCATAAAGAGTTGTCTTGCATATTGAAACCACTGAATTTATACCAGGTGATACAGAATTGACTTCATTA
>LOJH01015439.1:0-18588 GCA_001685095.1 Ellobius talpinus | reverse complement strand
AGACCCTTCTCCAAAAATGTCCTCTGTTCAGATTAGACAGCACCTAGGCCAAACGTGTCTCTGTTCACACCCAAGATTTTATTATTGTTGTTACGTATATGTAACTATGCATATATAAATGTGTGTATACAAACATAAGAAAACTATAAACTCAACCTTATGAGTGTGTTTAGTGTTGCTTGTATTATGATGTTAGGGCTGATCACTTGATGTTAGGTAACCAGTTAGGAGTTCCATCACTGGAAAAGACTGATTTTCCTCTCAGCAGTTATTAATTGCCTTTTTTAGGGGTGGATACTTGTGAGATTTTCTCCATTCTTGTTGGGATGCCAATTGATGATGTCATTGTTCAGGTCTTGTTTAGGCAACAACATGGTAGAGAGTTCATGGGTTCAGCATCCCTCTCATATACAGAAGACACAATCTCACACCAGAATTTCTGGTCCTCTGACTCTTACCATCTTTTCTGCCTTCATCTTCTACTATGTTCCCTGAGTCTCAAGCTTGGGGATTTTGTTATAGATGTATTAACCAAAGCTAGGCACTCCACTGCGATGCTCCACAGGAATCATGTAGATTTCAACTGATATAGCAGAAGGCTGATCCACCAGAACTAATGGAGATAAACCCAGTTAACAAGGCACTGGGCCTACAATGTTTTATATATCAGCTGATTCTTACAGAAGATCTCTTGTGAAGCCATAAGCACTCTCCCTTGGTTCAAGATTCAACAGAGTATGCATAAGTGGGCACAACATTTTCCCATATAGTGGTGTATTGTGTTATTCCCCCACACACAGTCTGTGGGACCTCCAGTGGGAAATTTAGTCAAGAACTTAATAACCTTGGTTCCCGTAGTCTAATCTCTGTTTTGTTCCCTGAGATACATTAGGAATCACCTCCCTGCAACTGTCTTCCATTTGGCAGGACATGCAGTCAGGAAAGGAGTCTTTTATATAGATCACATTGGCACCTTCAAAGACAAAGGGATGTCCAGGCTCAGAGAATTGCCTTTGTTTTGCTTGTATATATAAACGGGAAACTTTACAGAATAAAGGAGAACAGCAGGAGAATTAAAAAACTGATGCAGAAAAGTATGCCGTGGAGATTTCATTTCTCCCTCAGATCTAAGTCCCGCATTTGCTGTGAGCTGCCTTCTGAGCTCTGAAAGGGACACTGAGGCTGGCACTCAGATGTCCCTGATACCCCACCATGAGCTGTTGTCTTTGTCTTGACCAGTTGTGGATTTTTTGTCATGATTTTTTTCTTCAAACTGAAGCTTCTCTGAGGATGAATGAGAGCTACAGTGGAATGTGAGTCTAAGGAAAACAAGAACACAGAAATTATACTCATTTAAGTAAGTGGCAGTATTAAGTTCTTCTATATAGGCCATGGACTTGCTAGTCATGTCCATTTGTCTTATCCTTTTTTTTTGATTGAGGTGGTCTTGCCATGTATCCCATATGGGCCTCTAAACAGAAGAGGACCGTCTGCTTCTGCCTCTAAGATTAAGGTGGTGTACTACCCTGTCTGACCTCTATTTTTTTAATTTAAACTTTCTGCATCCTCATATGTAAATGTGACCTTGTTCTACAGTACGCAATTGGGTAGTTTTTACATGCAGAACATAAACTTGAAGCTCAGCCACTAGGAACACTTGCTGCTGTTGCAGATGACCCTAGCTCTGTTCCTAGCACCCACAGCAGATGGCTTACAATCACCTTTAATCCCAGTCCAGTGGGTCTAACACCCTCTTCTGCCCCCTACAACCACCCCTTACACATATGACTTCCAAAAGCATCACACTGCTTGTTAAGTTTCTAACACCTGGTGACATAATCAGACCACATCCAACCTAACACAGGCATAAATGTGTCTATTAGCTGAAAAGTTTCTTTTTGGATGCCTTTTAATTACTTTGATAAGTGTACTTAATTAAGATCTTCCTATTACTAAATTTTTATTTATACAATATTGTTTATTATAGACAAAGTTTACAGTTCATATAGGACATATTCATTTGGTGTAAGTAAAAGTCTTCATTTTTGACCAACATATGTCTTCTCATTCCATGCACCTCCTACCAAGAAAAAGGGGTGCCTTTTTCTCTACTCTGGGAGGGTCGATCCTTTAGCATCATAAGTGTTATTGTGAAAGGCTTGACTTTCTAGGACTGGCTTGCTTTAGTGACCATAAAGCCCTTCCATATTGCTACAAAAGAATGTAATTTCATCATGAAGGGTGAAACAACATTCTTTTGTGTATATGTATGACATTTTCTTATCCTTTCAATGACAAATGAATAGGTAGGTTGCTTTCATGTTTTCACCACTGGAAAAAAAAAAAACAAATCCTTGGGATATATAAGCCGACATGGGGCTACTCAGTCACATACATGGTAGTTCCACTTTTTAAAAATTGATATTATTGAGCTCTACATTTTTCTCTGCTCCCCTCCCTTCCTCTCTCCTGCCCCTTCAATCCTCTCCCATGGTCCCCAAGCTCCCAATTTAGTCAGGAGATCTTGTCTTTTTCTACTTCCCATGTAGAATAGATCCATGTATGTCTCTTTTAGGGTCATCATTGTCATATAGGTTCTCTGGAATTGTTCCACTTTTTATCTTTAGGAATCAACACACAGTTTTCTACAGTGTGTGGAGAAATTTGCATTCCTCCCAATGCTGTAGTGTAGTTGCTTCTGTTTAGAATCCTTGCTACTGCTTGGAGTCTTGTATATGGAGCAGCTGTGCTAGTACAGATACACTGATAATCCATTGTGATACTGGTTTGCATTACCCTGGTAACTATTGACACTGAACACTTATTCATAAACTTGGCCACCATTTCTGTCATTTCAACAAATCAGCTATTCAGTTCCTTTGTGCATTAATATATTTATAAGTTTTTTTCCTAATGAGTTGAAGAATATAGTTCTAGGTAAAACTATTTTGAGTTTTCAGTTATATTTAGTCACAGCTAATATGTTTATTATAATTTAGAGTTTTTAAATCTTTTTTCCCGTTCCTTGACTGTATTTTCATTATGTTGACAATATGTTTTGCTTTGTAGGTTTTTAACTTGATTTAATCAGACATTTCTATTTTTAGTTTCAGTACATATAATTTCAACATCAAGAAAAGTGTCTTTATAGTTTTATCCACAAGTCTACAATTCAAAAATTTTGAGGTCTATAAACTGTGTTTAGTTGATGTCACTATAGTATAAAGCATTAATCCAATATCATCCTTTTATTTATTCATTCATTCATTTAAAAAGGGTCTGATGTAGTCCAGGCTGGCATCCAACTCAGCTGAGGGTAACATTGAGTTTTGGGCCCTCCTGCTTTCACCTTTCAACAGTGGGATGGCAAGTATTAACCACCATGGTCAGCTCAGCTGTGCTGGGGTTCAAACTCAGGGCATCATACATGCTGGACAAGCACTCTACCAAGTGATCTATAAGCCCTGTCTGTAGTGTCAATATTTGTCTTGTTGACTTTCAATTTTTCCAACACCATTATTAAGCAGAATATTTTTCTCCTTAATAAACATTTGTTCTTTATACCCCTATTGAAAAACTAGTTAACCATACTCTTGTATGGTTAATTAGTTTTTCAATAGGGGTATAAAGGGGGCTTCACAGGTTCAATTGATCTGTGTCTGTTTTGTTGTAGGTGGCTGGTGATTGGTTGGTTGCTTAGCTGGTTGATTGGTCGGTGGGTTGGTTTCTGAGGAGGGAATTGTTCCATAGCTCACATTGGCCTTGACATTGCATACCTGTGTTGAAGCTGATTATCATTGCAGTGCTATAAATTTCCCCTCTAGTTATGTCAGCAGTGTTAGCTTTATCTAGTAATGTGTTAGCTTTATCTAGTTATGTCAGTGTTAGCTTTATCTAGTTATGTCGGTGTTAGCTTTACCTAGTTCTGTCAGTGTTAGCTTTATCTAGTAATGTAAGTGTTAGCTTTATCTAGTTAGCTTTATCTAGTAATGTGTTAGCTTTATCTAGTTATGTCAGTGTTAGCTTTATCTAGTAATGTAAGTGTTAGCTTTATCTAGTTAGCTTTATCTAGTAATGTGTTAGCTTTATCTAGTTATGTCAGTGTTAGCTTTATCTAGTTATGTCGGTGTTAGCTTTACCTAGTTCTGTCAGTGTTAGCTTTATCTAGTAATGTAAGTGTTAGCTTTATCTAGTTATGTCAGTGTTAGCTTTATCTAGTTATGTCGGTGTTAGCTTTACCTAGTTATGTTGGTGTTAGCTTTACCTAGTAATGTCAGTGTTAGCTTTATCTAGTTATGTCGGTGTTAGCTTTATCTAGTTATGTTAGTGTTAGCTTTATGACATGATGCTGACTGCACAGATATTTATAATTGTTAAATCCTCGCACACTGACATTTTTATCATCACACAATTCCCCTCTTTGTCTCTTCTAACAACTTTTAAGTTCTTCTTTGATATAAGGACAGCCACCCTTGCTATCTTTTGAGCACTCCATTAAAATGTCTTTTTCTTCCCTTAATTTTCAACCCCTTAAATCTAAATTAAGCCTTCTAAAGGGAGAATGGAGTTCAATTTTTTTCTTGTAAAATCTACCATACTTTTTGATAGCTTTCAATTTGTTCTATTTATAAACTCAATTGCTGGTAGGTTAATGACTTATTAGTACCATTTTGAAATTGTTTTTTGGGTTTTAAGTTATTTTATGACTCTTACTTTCCTTTGTGATTTGATTAAGTTTTCTAGAAATATACTGATATGGAAACATTTTTCTATGTAATGACAATGAATATTGTCATAACCAGATACAATTTAACTTCAATTATTTAAAAAGCAACAAAACTTTTATATTTACACACATTCTCTCCTCATGTTATTGAGCCTGGAATTCTTTGTAAATTACATATTCCCTAAAATGTGTTCATACTTTTAGTAATTTTGTTTCTATTTTAACTGGTATGCTAAGTTTAGAAGTGGTTTTCATGAATCTGGAGAGATCGGTTAGTTGTTAAAATCCTTGGCTCCTCTTTGAAATGATGGGGATTTGATTCCTCGCAGCCATATAACTCACAACTATCTATAACTCCAGTTCTGGGGGACCTGATGTCCTCTCCTGGCCTCCCTCAGCATATGGTGCAGACATGCCTGCAGACAAAAGAACTTATACACATGAAATACGGTATGTTTTTAATATTAGGGAAGTGGTTTTCTGCCACCTTAAGTTACACTTTGTGTTTGCCTATCTGTTCACTGCTGGCAGACAGGCATTCACTCCCACAGGCCTCTGCACTGCTGCTCAGCATCTTTCCCTGCACCACTGAGCACTTTTCATCGGGGAGCAGAGTTGTGTTGAACCCCTCAGGTTTAGCTCTTTGGAGACATCTTTATCTTACTTTCATTTGTACAGATGGAGCTTCCAAATGCAGTATTCTCAGGACACTCTTCCGTTCTGCAGAGCTCCTGCTGAGAAATGTGCCAATAACTTTACTGACAAAGCTTTTCCTCTAAATTCTCCATTCCCCTTTGACTTTTGATGATTTAATCATAAGATGATCTGGAATTTGCCTCTTTAATGGTAAGGAATGTGGAATCCTCTAGTCTTTGTAAATCTGAGCACCTATTTCTATTCCTAGACCTACTGGATTCTAGTCATTAGTTTCTGGAACAAGTTTCAGTTCCTTTCTCTTCTCTTTAATCCTGCAGGGCACATATTAAGTGTCATTCAGCATAACCCAAAGTATTCCCACCTGCCTGGCTTCCTCCCATCTCCCTTCCTTTCCCCTATTTCACTCATTATATTTTGAGAAGTTCCTAAATTTCCAGTTGGTTCCCGTATAAGATTTATCTTTGTTGATTTTCTAATTTTCTCATTTTGTTCCTCTATTGTTTGTCTCATATTTCTGGTTTATTTTCCTACTCTATTTTCTTGTAGCAGGCAAAACTCATTGACAGTAAACTCGGCCAGCTATTCAGAGTGCTTCAGTAGAATTAACACCAGGTCCATAATGACTGGGCATGGCTTTCATAAGGTTTGTCAGCAAACTTCAGATCTAGAATCAGGGTGGCGGTTACAGTGCCTCACTCCTTGGTTTGTTCTCACCCTTTGAGTGATACTTGTTGATTCTCTCTGAATCTAGTCAGGCTCAAGCTAACCAGCCTTACTAGATTGTTCCTTATCATAAACTGCTCTTTCCTCACTAGCTTTTGAGCAGGCCCTCAGTGCCTCAGAGTCTTGACTCAACAAGCAGTAAGAAAAGGATTGGCTTGCTGTGTCAATTAACCTCTACAGAGAAGTTCTTGAAACATAGCTAAATATCTTCAGCTAAAAGATGCTAGCTAGTTTCCTATGTTCTAAACCATCAAGTGGCAACTAACTCTGTTGTAATTTTGATTTATAACTTTTCAACACCAACAAATTTTTGATACTCAATGACTTTCTACAACCTAACTAGGACACACAATGGGAATCAATCAACATTTACTTTGTTTATCCTCTGTATTTGGCATTCAGCAGTGAAGTTCACCTGGTCCAAAGGAAATGGGCCAAATGAATTTATCTCTTATTTTGGCCTCAGGTGAAGAAGGTTGAACAGTCATACTGATTAGTTTATAAATGAGTGTCAGTGGTTGAGTAATCATGTTAATTAGCTTATAGTCATCGCCTACATTAAACTATGAAGATTCCTCTTTTTCCTTTTCTTTTTATGTTTCTTTCTTTGGTGTTTGTGTGTGTGTGTGTTTGGTTTTTCTTTTTGTTGTTGTTGTTGTTCTCTTGATTGTTTTTTGTCCATTTGTTTTGAGACAGATTCTTCTGTATCTCAGCTTGGTTTCAGACTTGAAATGTAGCCAAGAATGACCTTGAACTCCATGATCCCTCTACCTCAACTGCAACCCCCCCATGCTGAGTTGACGGCATTTGTCCTCTGCGAGGTATCTAGGATTATAATCCTCATGTATATTTGAATGGTGCCTAAGACAGCAGTGTCCAAATAGCTATTATACATTATTCTATCACCTATGGTTCTGGCCTTGGGGATGTGACATTTAGAAAGTGTTACTGATTTGGGGATGTACACCTTGTACATCTGGCTTGGTTTTACTTAGGTTTGAACATTTTTAACCCTTACTTTTCTCAAAGTAACCATTCTAGTAGTAAGATTTGGTTTTTGATTGTGTGAGTTTATGAAAGAGAGAGAATATGTCTCCACTATCATTTAATAAATTATTTTTAATAAAGATAAATTTATGATAACTACATAAACTCTAAATTAGGTATCCAAAGCCTTCTATGGTGCCATGTACAGCATGTACTTAAGGATTACTTGCAGGCTCAAATAGCAATTCTGTGTCACATTCAGAGTGCCTGTTCCCCAGCTCCCTCAGATCTCACCCAACCCCCAAAAAATTCTAATACAGAAATCTCTGAAATTTTTATTCCTCACATCAGAGGTGCAAAATAATTGAATTCATTTTCTCACAGCTGCATTTGTTTCAGGTCTGCCTCTTGCCAGCATAATTTCATACCACTGCCAACAGAATGTCTCCAAGAAAATTTAATTAACTAAAGATTGTTACTCTAAGTTTTATAATAATATCTAGTAACTCCCTAATGTCTACAGGACAACGTAAAAAAATCCTTTGTACTCTGACCCTAGTTTGAACTCCAGTCTTTTATTTTTTTTATCTAATTTGTGTTTTAGGTTTATTTATAAAAGAATGGGGTTCATTGTGACATTTTCATTTATTTGCATTATACTTTGTTCATATTTACCCTCCACTAACGTTTCCTCACCCCCTCCTTCCTTCTTCTGCTGCCCCCATTCGTCTCCCAAATAGCTCTCCTATTTTTTGTCATATGCACATGCAGTATATATGATACGCATATTAATTCTATATATGAGAGAAAAGCCAAGGTGTTTTCTTTCTGAATACATTTTATTTTGCCAATATGATGACCTCCATTTACTTTCAAAAATGTTGTAATCAGAGAAATTCTGGACACAGGCATGAGTATATGGAGTCCTACCTCAGACTAGCTTTAGACTTAAACTCTTTTAATCTCTCTCTCTCAATCTCTCTCTCTTCTCTCTCTCCCTCCCTCCCTCCCTCCCTCTTACACACACATACACACACATACACACACACACCCAACACCTTCCCTTATTCCATCCATCCTTCATCTATTTTTCTTTCTCTCTAATCCCTCCCTCCTCCCTCACCTCTACTTTGGACAACTTTAGATTGCATCTAACTCCGTATCTGACAAAGAAATAATATCTAGAATAGCAAATGCAATCTTACTTGTTTCAGGAGTTTTCTTTTAGGCCACCAACCAGATCCCAAATCATGACACAGAGACATAATAGTTTTCAAGGCTTGGCCTTAGCTTTGACTTGTTTGTGGCTAGCTCTTTTAACTTAAATTAACTTGTTTATCTTTATCTACCTTTTGCACCAGAGATTTTTATTTTTTTTCTTTTTGTATTATATCTTATTTTCACTCCTTCTCATATATGACTGGCCGGTAGCTGCCTGGCTTCTTGCCCTGAGTGTGCCCCCCTTCTCCTCATCTATTCAATACCAAGTACCCATGAAACTGTAAGTTATGAAATAATTTCCACTGGCATATTTGTTTGCGTATGTGTGTGTGTGTTCTTCTGTGTCTTTGTGTGTTTGTGTCTGTCTATCTGTCTAAGGCATGATTCAAATACAAAATCTAGGAGTAGGATCCTAGGTATATAATCTCTTCGAACTCTGAACAGTTTCCTAAGAGAAATAGTTCTTATTTAGTTTATCTAATAAAGTTAGCACATATGTTCTACTAAATGACAGCTGATTTTTAAAACAAAGCCATCTATCCTGAGATTTCCTTATTACCCTAATTTTAAACACTAAAACCTTATAAACACTTTTACTTTTTTAAATAAAAATATCGTACTGTCTAATACTTGTCACTTTTAGATTTTAGATAAATATTTATTGAATTTATGAACAAATAACACCGATAAATAAAAAAATGTCAAGTGTTATAACAATCTTGTATATATTAACATCTACTTATACATGAACACCAAGGCATTTGGAAAGCATTTCTCTGTTTCTGGGACCAAAATATAGGATGCATGGAACTGTTTATTCATTTCTTCAGTGAATTGAGAATCACACTGTAGTTACAATTCTAATAATACCAAACAGTCCCATCCTTTTAGAGAAGTTTCAGCAAGAACAGAGTGAGGTCTGTCACATATTTTCCATAAACCTAGTCAGTGAATAAAATTAGAATTTTATTCAAGACTACTTTTTAAATAAAATAGAACTACAAGATGCTAAGGTGTATTGTACGGACCCTCTAGCTTTTGTTCTACAACGTTGCATAGTTTTACATCTTTGTAAACTTTTGAAAAATACTCTGTGAATTTTACTTAACAAGTAGAACAATATGTACTTGTTTTGTGCCCAGATGTGGTTAGAAAGGTATAAATGAACATTTATCCAAAAAGAACTATTGCTGAACTGTATAACTCAAATTTTATAAAAGTGTTATATGGTGTATCAAAAAATATAGAACTAATATCCAAACAATTTGGTAGGGTCATGAAATGCTTCTGAGGGTGGCTTACAAAATTGAGAAACAATGACACATTGCTCCCAGACACCCGCTACAAAGCTGTCAGGTAGAAACACTATGCACAGGCTAGCACTAAGCTTGAAAGAAAAGACAAAGATCAGAGTGTTTTGACATCCTTGTTCTCCATCCCAGTGCTGCATCTCCCTTATTGTCTGCACACTGATTTTCCAGGCCTAGAACAACCTGACCAAATTGTCTTTTAACTGTTGTTTTGATTTGTACACTAACGTGTTAATTACAACTTTGGGCTCTTCTTCTGCCCTACTGATAACATCATTACCTTTACCAGTTGGAGATTCCCAGAATGTCAAAAGATATCAAATAAAACTGAACACAGAATTAAACATTTTCGCCCATCCTCCTTCCAGTAACTATTGTCTCAAAGTGTCTATAATTTCATCTTGTCTACAAAACTCTTTTAAAAATGACTTTGTTTTAAAGACACCTTTAAAAACAAAACCCCAAATCATTTCCCTTTATGCACTCCCTCCATCAGCTCAAATGTTCAAGTAGTGACCTTCTTCTCTTAACTCACTGATACCCAATACTTACTATTGCCACAAAGAATTATTTTCGATAATTACAATGCAGAAAGTACTCAGCTCTGTGAGAGTAATGCAGTTACATGGAGCAAGGAGAAATCAACATAGACAGCAGGACTTAGTAACATTGCCTTTCACCTTGACGCAAATATCTTATTGTTTAACTTGTTATGATATATGCATAGCATTTAGTTTTGTTTGAATAAAATATTGATGACACTACTGTCTGAATTAAATTTGAATATGTCAGTGAAAGAAAAAGATGTGTACAGCATATACAATCAACAAAATTACTATATTTAGTAATGTGTTTGCTAACTATAGTAATATCTCAGCTTTCATAGCCTTCATCTGTCTACCTAGATTCTCCTAAGGTCTAAGAATTGAACAAATAGAATAGGACGTTTAAAATCTAAAACGTTGAAGGTCGTACTTGTGTGACACATTTTTTGGAATATGCTTAACAAACTTTAGTCTGTGAGTAAACTATACAGCTTTGAAATACTCACCCTCAGATAAACTTAGAATAAACAAAAAGAATAAGTGCAAGGCAGAGATGTTGAGAAGATTAAGAAGTCAAGCAGTAGCTAAGAACTGCTATCATCGTATAGTCATGGCGACAGGAATACTCCAAAGTTCTAAAATTGTTGTTATCCTTTTTCTAGACATATGTTAATTACAAAAGTATTGATAAAATGCAGACATTTCAAAAACATAAATGTTCTGATATTGCCTAAAAATAACATTCATGCCACTACTTATTTTATTCATTTATTCCTTCTCATCTCCTAGAAATAAGCTCTCACCCAGAATAACTTTTTGGAGCAGCCTAATTATACAGTTGTCTGTTCTCAATTTATTGGTATTTGCATATTTTCCTTGATGTTCACTAGTTCAGCCATCTAGTGTTGTGTTATTAACCAACTTAAAACACAGTAGTAGCTTCAAACATTCTAATGCTTCTTGATTCTGAGACAGCTAACAGCTGGTGTACTCTGGTATTTTTGCTGAAAATTGAAATATTTGGTAAGATTTTTCGTCTGGGATCCCTGCTGTGATGGACAGGTCTGGTGATGCATCTGCACTGGGCAGTTAGTGAGTGCTGGATGAGCCTCTCTGTCTCCATGGAGTTTTGGACTATTAAGCAATAGTCTTCATCACACGGTTGCTTCAATTGTTGGAATGTGAAAACACAAACTATAGGATCTTTTAGGAATATTTCCAGGAATAACAAAGAAAAATTTTGCCATGCCCTATTGATCAACCCAAGGTATAAGGCTAGGCCAGATTGAAAGAAAGAGCAAAGGACTCTGTTTCTTGTTGGAAAGAATAGCTGTATATGCATGACTTGCCTGATTCAGAGCGAAATCATTGGTAATAACCTCTGGATATGGGTATTTTGTGCTTATCAATCCATAACTCCACAAAAGAAGACAAAGCCATTATTAAAAAAGCGATTGGGAGGTTTAAGCAAACAAGGCCAACATAGAAGATGCAAATTTTGAAGGAGACAGAAATCAGTCAATGTCCAGAGGTGAAGTGTCCTGGGAGAGAGCGACAGAAGCAGAGACCAGGTCCAGGAGAAGGTCAACATCTACTGAGGCTCAATGACTGGGAACTGTGAGTAAAGACAGCTTCCTGAAAAGAGTCTTTCTGCATTCCATCAGACATGCAAGCAGGTAGTCGCTACCTAGTATGGTTGTTATCACTGGAGACGGTTGGGTCTCTGTATGACTTTAAGCAGTCCCTTTTTATGTACTAAGGACTTCAGTTGTGATAAACTTCAGAAGGAAGCTGCACTATGCAGGGTAACTCCAGAGAGCTAAAGACTCATTATTTGAAAAACCCAAACAGGTTTTGGGACATTACCCAAAAAGACAAGCCTGTTTCATGTTAAAAGCTGTCACAGATGAAAGGGGGGAGGGAAAGAGGGAGAGAGGGAGACAAAGAGAGGAAGAATCATTGAAAATGGCAAAGTTTGAACTCCCACCTATGTGAACATGCAGCAGCAGTACATGTACACAGAACTAAATAGAATATAATATAACTGCTTTTTAAAACTGGGACACTTGAAGCAGGAGTTTTGTCATAAGTTTGATGATAACATGGAATACATAGTGAGTCCCAGGCAAGCTTGAACTACACAGCAACGGTGACAGAGACACACAGACAGATGAATGGATGGACAGACAGAGAGAGGGGAGTATTGTCAATAGAATAGCAAGGAACATGAATACAAGTCACCATAGTAGGTTATAGAGTCTTTTGGGAATTTCCACACTCATTTTCATGGTGTCTGAACAAATTTTCACTCCCACTACTAAGTATTCTCTGTTTTCTTCATACACACTGGCATTAATTTCCACTTTTGTTTTAATTTTAGCCATTTTGATTGGGCCAAGATAAAATCTTGAAGTTGTTTTAATTTGCATTTTCCTGATGACTATTGTTATAGTTGAGCAGCTGGATATATTTCATTTTTGCAACCTCTATTTAGATCTAGAACCCCTTTTTTCCCATTGAGTTGTTTGCTTTCTTGATGTTTGGTCTTTATAGTTCTTTGTATAGTCTAGTCTATAAGTCTTTTTCATATGTTTAAGTGATAAAGGCTATTTTCAATTTTATGGATTACTTCTTTATTTGCATAATGGTGTATTTTCCTATACAGAAGATTGTAAGTTTCAAGGGATTCCGTTTATAATTATTGATTTTAATGCCTGTGCTACCAAAGTCCTATGCAAAAAGAAAAAATCCTTTTCTATGTTTATAAATCAAAGGGCATTCCCTACTATTTCCTCTATCAGATTAGGGGTATCAGGTCTTATATTGATGTCCTTGATCCATTTGAAATTGAGTTTTGTGAAGTGTGAGAGATAAGGGTCCAGGTTCATTCTTCTGCATCCAGTTTGACCAGCACCATTTGTTAAGAGTCTGACTTTTCCGAAGTGTGCATTTGGGAGCTCTTTGTCAAATATAAAGTGTCTCTAAGAGTGAGAACTTATATATGGGGACTAATTCTATTCCACTGGTCAAAGTGTCTGCTTTTGTGTGTTCCTCATGTCATTTTTTATTGCTATAGCTCTATACTATAACTTGAAATCATGGATGATACTTACAAAAGGGTTTAATTGTCCAGGATTATTTTGGCTAAACTTGGTTCTTTGCATTTACATTTGAGTTCTGAGGTTATTGTCTAAATTTCTATAAAAATGCATTAGAATTTTGATTGAGATTATATTGCATCTGTACATTGATTTTAGAGTAAAAGAATTAAATCAGTTTTTTATCATTTTAATGTTTGTATAAGTTAGAATTCATAATTAAAATCATTTTTCAAACTTAAATTGACCTTAACATTTAAAATACAAATTAAACAGATATCAAGAGACTGAAAATAAATAGTACATGATGCCACAACTATCAAATCAATATAACATTGTCGAGTAGAAAAAACATCAACCATTAGTTTCTGTCTCTGCACAACAGAGAATCTTTGTGTGACCAAATAATTGGAATTTTTTTATATATGATACAGTTCTCCAGTAATAGCTGGAAGTGCTACAATTCAGTTGAACTTGGATACTATATGGAGTAAATGTTACACTTCATATGTGTGTGTTGACAAGTGGAATGGCATGGAATTAAAATCCTCTGTACAGAAAAGCAAGCAATTACATGGAAAGACAAACTACAGAACAGGGTAAGTGAGCAGGGGAGTCTCTGCTAACTACATATCTGACCAAGAAATAATATCTAGAAAATAGAGCATGCTCAGTCTTACTTGTTCTAGGCATTTTCTTTTGGGCCCCAACCAGATCCTAAATCATGACACAGAGACTTATTATTCGTTTTGAATGTTTGGCCTTAGTTTAGGCTTGTTTGCGGCTAGCTCATTTAACTTAAATTAACTTGTTTCTCTTTATCTACCTTTTTCAGGGATTTTTTTCCTTCCGTATTATATCTTACTTTCATTGCTTCTCATGTATAGCTGGCTGGCAGTTGCCTGGCTTCTGGCCCCAAGTGTGTTCCCTCTTTATCTTTCTTTTCTCTCTTTTTCTTTTTTCACTTTAGTGGGAGCATGTTCCATTTTGTCCCCCTTTATCCTTGTATAATTTTCATAAGAAACCCCTATTCCATACAAATTTCATTTTAAGAGCCTGGGAATAGAGGGATCTCCTCTGACAAGAACAAGTTTTCTCTTTGGCTTTTTAGTGCTAGATGAATCCAGAGATTATATTCCACATTATTAGTTACAGACAGGGTTACTATAGGTTTGTTAAATTCAATTGAAGTGATTAATGAATCTTTCCTTCCCCTTCTTATTTTAACACAACTGTAATATCCATTATCATAACACTTGAAATATTACAGAGTATAGTAAATTATAGAGTATACTGAATATAGATTATACTGAACTGGGATTACAGATTATATCAAAGTAGTTGTTGTTACCTCAGATTGGTCAGTTATATTAGCCTATTCCAAGTATCCTTCATCCATCTCACTAAAGGCTGTTTGTTCTCCTTCTTTCCTCCAAACTATGGGTCTTTGTGGATAAAGGCAATCTTTTTCATGGTAGGACAATATCAGAGTGTTTCTTATGATAGGGAAGCCTTTTATTTCCCTTTCCAGGGCACATTTAGATTCTGTTTGAATAGGTTGAAAATAAAACAGCTAAACTGTTAGCCATTAGACAAACATGATACAAATTTCAACAGCAAGAACACAAATTTATGTTCAGTCTAACCTTAGAAAGTCTGATTTCTAAGGGTCCTTTTCCAATCAGTTTCCACCTCTGGGTGTTGGAAAGTTCCTCTTCCGTGGGTTCCTCAGTTGCTTTCTTGAGGTGTGAGTGATGAACCCAGGCAGAACTACCAGTGACTTTAACAGCAGTAGGAATCCAGAGAACCACAATGTAAGGTCCTTTCCAGCTAGGTTAAAGCTGATAAATTTGGAAGTGGCAGACTAAAACAGAATCTCTAGACTGGAACAGGTGATCAGATGTGCTGTACTCAACAGGTTGAGCAGCCTGAACCTAAGGGAGCATCTCATGGAAAGCTAATTAGAATCCTTTTAAAGACTCAGAGACTGGGGTGAAGCAATCTGATAATAATCCAGCACGTACTTTAGGGATCATGGGAGGTGGTTGCCTATAGACTAATTCATCTGGGGTGAACTTTTCTTGGTAGGGAGTACATCAGACTCCGAGAAGAGCATGAGGCATGAGGTCAACCCAATTACCACAAGTTTCAAAGGTGTATTTACTTAAGATCTCTGTTAAAAAATATTTCCTTTAAAGTTCTATTCTTTCTCTCTATTTTTCCTGAGCTCTGAGGATAATATATACAACAAAGTTTTCAGTTTATGTTAAGAGCCATAGAGAGCAACTGAGATAACTTGGCCGTGAAGGCTGGGCCGTTGTCAGACCCCAGAGATACGGGAATGCAAGATCTGTGAATAATTTGCAAAATTAATTTCTTAACTACCACTTGGGCCATTTCTATTCATGATGGAAAGGCCTCTACCCAGGCCTTTGTTGATGGTATCAGAAAGACCAGCAGAAATTTATATCCATACAGTCGAGGCTTGACTTCAGAGAAGTCCATTTCCCAATATTCACTGGGTACTGTACCTTGACTTTGTCGACCTGGGAGAAGTATATTCTTCTTTGCCTTTACTTGGGCACAGGTCAGGTGGAGGTCTGAAATGTTCTGAAGTTTTTCTCAGTGTCCAGGTAGCCAGACATGAGGGGAGATGAGTTCTGAGATCTTAGGTAAGAAGTGCATGGCATCATGCCAGGTGGTCAATCAGTTTTGGCCCAGTACCTTTGCATGTAGATTCTTTCATCATCCCCTATCAGTTGTGGCTCTCCTGAGCCCCGAAGTCAGAATATGACTCGATCTCTTCAGATCATACTCAGGAGCATCTTCATTGAGGAAGACTGTGGGCTCAGAGACAACAGATAGTTCCAGGTCTGTTGTTTGGGTTCCCTGAAAGCAGCCTCTTTGGCAACTTGATGTGTATGGTTGCTACCTTGATTTTGGGGGCCTTTGTTTTTTTGGTGTTCAACCCAGTAAATAATGACCAGTTCATTTGTTAACCAGATGACCACTAGCAGCTGGATAATTTCATATTTATTTTTAATTGTTTTTTCCCTATGAGGTGAGTAAGAACCTCTGTTTATATATCTGTCCATGACCATGAACCTTGGCAAACGTATACCAGCTGTCTGTGCAGATGTTCATCTTTTATCCTTCAGTCCATCTTAAAGCCTGAATCAGAGCAATTATTTCTGCTCTCTGGGCTGATGTACACCTGGGGAAGGCTTGTGCCCAAATACCCTCCCGGCATGTGAACAGTATTGTCCCTGCATGTTTGTTTCCTTCTTGAGTCAAGCTGTTGCCATCCATATAGATATCTGCATCTCTGATAGTGAGAGGAATATCTGTCAGGTCAGGTTGCAGACCTTGGATGATATTGAGCATCTCCAGGAAGTCATGGATGGGCTCCTCAGGGTCATCAGACAGTGACAGAGTTAGGGCATGAATGGCCAAGGATTTATCAAAAGGCATCCTGTCCTTATCTAAAAGAAGGGCTTGATGCTGAGCTAGATGATCATTAGACATACACCAATTGGTGGCGTCTCTCAGCAGCTCTTCCACAGTGTGTGGAGCTGTCACAGCTAGCTCTGTCCCAACACGGGGCTGTCAGATTTTTTTAAATTTATTTTTTTATAAGAATTGCTGTAACTGTAATGGCTCTTAAACAATGTGACTATCCAGAGGCTACAGAATACAGTCTCTATGAGATGTGATCTATCAACCTTTTCCAAGAGCCCAGTTTTTGAGTCAGGACTCCCTTGTCAATGCCCTATCTTTCATTGACATAAAGATGAAAGGGCTTGGATATATTTGGGAGAGTTAATGCAGGGGTCTGTCCATGGCCTCTTTTAAGTTCTTAAAAGCCTTTTTATGTCTTCAGTACAGTCCAAGGGATTGTTTGCGCCAGGTGTAACAGAATACAAGGGTTTGGCAATTTCAGCAATCTCAGGTATCCATCCATAGACAGCAATATGCAACAGCTCCCAGAAATTCCCTATCTTCTTTCTTGGTGATTAGAGTTGGAATTTGAAGTATGGCTGCTATGCAAGCCTGGGACAATAGCCTTTTACTTTCTCTCAGCTCATATCCCATGTAAGTAACCTGGGGTGAACAAATTTGGGCTTTCTTTTGAGAAACTATAGCCTAACTGGGTAAGTTTTCAAAAGGCCCCCACAGGCTCTCAAACAGTCCTCATCATCTTTAGCAGTAAATAATAAATCATCTACATATTGAAGCAAGGTTACCTCAGGATACTTACTATGGAAGAAAGTTAAATCCTGGTTGATTGCTTCACCACAGGTTGTGGGAGAGTTTTTGAACCCTTCAGGCAGTCTGGTCAAGGTTAGTCGTCCTGATATCTCCAGGTCACGGTCAGCCCATTCAAATGTGAAGATGGGCTGAATTAATTTTGACAGACAGATGGAGAAGAATGTATCTTTTAAGTCCATTACAGTGTAAACTTTATGCTCTGGTGGTAATAAGCTGGGCAAAGTATAAAGATTTGTAACAGTTGGGCAAACAGATTCTACCCTCTTGTTCACTTCCCTCAAGTCTTATACTGGTCTATAGTCTCGAGTTCCAAGCTTTTGGACAGACAAGGGGTATTCCAGGTTGACTGGCAAGGAATAATACCTGCTTCAAGGAGATTGAATCTGATGTGAATCTTAATCCCTTCCCCAGCTTCTGAACTGATGGGGTGCTGCTTGACACAAACAAACATTGCCCCAGATATGAGTTGCACGATGAAAGGTAGCACATGTTTTGCCAAGCCAGGAGAAGTTTCCTCTGCCCAAACTGTAGGAATTTCATGGATCAGCAAATTTCAGGGAATAGGCTGGATTTTGGAACAGCAGATATTTCTCACTTACTGAGTAGTTTACAGTTAAAGCCTTAGCAAGGCCTTTCATTTGCAACCTAACAGAGTTTGCAACCTAAGACAGTTTCCTGATGATGATATTGTGCCTGGAGCTTGTTGAGGAGGTCCTGTCCCAGTAAAGGGTAGGGACATTCAGGAATAACAATAAAAGAATGAATTAAAGTTCCTTGTTCTAGGTTAACAGTCCGGTCAGTGGTCCATTTGTTTACTTTGACGTCCCCTTTTGCCCCATGTGTTTCCATTCTTTGGTTAGTAAGGTATCCCAGGGCTCCTGTAATACAGAAAGAGTAGACCCCATGTCCATGTACAGGTTGGGCCACTGTGGTGAGAGTTATAATAGGCTCCTGATGGCCTACTTTGAAGGAGTCTCAGCCTTGCTAATCCTTCATAGCTAGGATTGGCTTGGGTTTGGAGCCAATTTCAGGCATAGATGTAGTGAAGAGGT